>PVIY010040639.1:0-22218 GCA_004026745.1 Myrmecophaga tridactyla | reverse complement strand
AGTGCACCTGGTTGTTCATTTTGCTTGGAAGGAGAACAAGCCAGAGTTGCATTTGTCTACTGACTCATGGGCTGTTGCTAATGGTTTGGCTGGATGGTCAGGGACTTGGAAGGAGCATGATTGGAAATTTTGTGACAAAGAGGTCTGGGGAAGAGGTATGTGGATAGACCTTTCTACACGGGCAAAGAACTTGAAGTTATTTGTGTACCATATAATTGCTCACCAAAGGGTGACTTCAGCAGAGGAAAGTTTTAATAATCAGGTGGATAAGATGAACAGTCCCATGAATATAAGTCATCCTCTTTCCTCAGTCACTCCTGCCATTGTTAATGGGATCATGAATAAAGTGGGCATGGTGGTAGGGATGGAGGTTATGCATGGGCTCAGCAACATGGACTTCCACTCACCAATACTGACCTGGCTACAGCCACTGCTGAATGCCAAATCTGGCAGCAGCAAAGACCCTCAGTTGATCCCTGAACTGGCACCATTCCCCAAAGTAATCAGCCTGCTATCTGGTGGCAGGTTGATTACATTTGACCTCTTCCACCACAGAAGAGGCAGCAATTTGTTCTGACTGGAATAGATACATCCTCCAGATATGGGTTTGCATTGCTTGCATAAAATGCTCCTGCAAAAACTGCTACATGTGTACTTTCAGAATGCTTTACCCACTCTCATGGTATTTGTCATGGTCAGGTTCATGTCTCAACTTGGCCAGGTGCTGGTGCCCATTTGTCTGGTCAGGCAAGTACCAGCCTGTCTGTTGCTTTGAGGACAGTTCATGGACTTAAATCATGAGTATGTCAGCTGCATCCACAGCTGATTGCATTTGTAATCAGCTAAGGGGAGTATCTTCTGCAATGAATGATGCTTAATCTAATCAATGGAAGGCTTTTAAGGAGGATTCAGAAGAGACAGTCTCTCTTCCTGCTTCAGCCAGAGATCCTCTCCTGTGGAGTTCACTGCAGACCTTCATTGGAATTATCAGCTTGTAGCCTTCCTAGAGACCTTGGATTCTATGTTCCCACAGTTACATGAGACACTTTTATAAATTTTATATGTACGGATATTTCCTGCTGATTCAGTTTCTCTAGAGAACCCTAGCTAATACAGTATTCCACACAGCATTTCTTCTGATCAAAGAACCCATTTCACAGCAAATGAAGTGTGAGAATATGTATATGATCATGGAATTCTCTGGTCTTACCATGTTCCCCATCATCCAGAGGCAGCTGGGTTGATAGAACAGTGGAATAGGCTTTTGAAGACCCAGTTATGGTGCCAACTAGATAACAATACCTTGTAGGGCTGTGGCAATGTTCTCCAGGAAGCTGTGTATGCTCTGATTCAGTGTCCTGTCTATGGTGCTGTTTCTCCCATAGCCAGGATTCATGGGTCCAGGAATCAAGGTGTGGAAATGGAAGTGACACCATTCACTATCACCTCTAGTGATCCACTAGGAAAATTTTTGCTTCCTGTCCACAAAACCTTAAGCTCTGCTGCTCTACAGGTCTTAGTTCTAAAAAGAGGAGTACTCCTACCAGGAAACACAACAGTGATTCCATTGAACTACAAGCTAAGACAACCACATGGCCACTTTGGGCTTCTCATGCCAATGAATCAACAGGCACAAAAAGGGATTACTGTTCTGTCTGGGTTGCTTGTTCCTGGCTATCAAGGCAAAATAGAACTGCAAGTACACAATGACGATAAAGACGAGTATTCCTGGGATATAGGAGGTCCCCTAGGACATTTCTTATTACTACAATTCCCTATGATTAAAGTCAATGGAAAACTGCAACAACCCAATCCAAGCAGGGCTGCCAATGGCCCAGAAACATCAGGAATGAAGGTCTGGGTCACCACATCCTGCAAAGAACCACAACCAACTGAAGTGCTTGCTGAAGGTAAAGGAAACGTGGAATGGGTAGTAGAAGAAAGTAGTGATAAATATGAACTATGACCATGTGCCTAGTTACAAAAACAAGGACTGTGATTGTATGAATATTTCCTCCATGTTTGTTATGAGTATGTTTGCATTTGTACATAATCAAATACTTGTTTTCCTCTTATCATATGACACAAGTTGTATTGTTCGTGTTATAGTATTTAAGGCATAAGATATGAAGTTTAAGAGTGAATGTTACCCAAGGACTTGCACCCTGTTCTGGAGAGATGTAGTGAGTTTCTGGTTATATGCAGGACAGTTGAGTATTATTAGGCAAAAATGTCTGTTATTGTGTTCAGTTTGGAAATTAAGTGTGCTTCAAGTTGATGTGAATACCTGCCAAGTTGACAAGAGATGAACTGTGATCGTTAGGTTACTTCTGGTGTCAACTTGGCCAAATGATTATGCCCTATTGTCTGGTCAGACAAGCGCTGGCCTGACCATTACTACAAGGATATTTTGTGGAGGGTTGATTAAATAATCAGTCAGTTGATTGTAGCTGTGACTGATTACATCTGTGATCAACCAAGCAGTGTCTCCCACAATGAGACAATCCAATCAGATGAAGCCTTTAAAGGAAGAGAGAGACTCATTGCTTCTTCAGTCAGTGAGCCTCTCCTGTGGCTTTGACCAGACCCTTCATTGGAGCTGCCAGCTTCACAGCCTGCCCTATAGATTTTGGACTTTTTCATCCCCACAGTTGTGTGAGACACCTTTATAAATCTCATATTTACAGATCTCTTCCGTTGGTTCTGTTTCTCTAGAGAACCCTAACTAACACAGAGGGACACTAATGCAATTATGATCTGCCCACAGAAAAGTGTTCGCATGAGGCTCATCCAACATAGTTATCACACCAGAAAATTAGCAAAACAGTAATCTGTTGGGGCAGCAGCTTTGGTGAAAAAGTGAACGAGATATTATCCTGGGCCAGGACGTCATAATATATATCTATAGCAGTCTATTGTATCACCCAGTGGTCTTCTAATAAGTTAATTCAAAATGATCATATAAACTCAATTAACAACTTAGCCAGGCTCTAGAATCTGTTTCAAATACTCTTCTCACACTTTCTATCTTTTATTTCCACTGTACTTCTGAGCTTCTTTCTCCAGCCACCAGTTAAAGATAATTTGATCATTATTTCCATACAACATATAATTAGAAAGTCTTCTATTACTATGTGTCTAAGGCCAATGATAAATAATTTTCAATTTCCACAACAAAAATCAGTGCTGAAATGCACATCTCCATTCATTCATTGATTGATTGATTCATTCCACAGATATTTATTAAGAATCTACCATTTTTATGGAACTCCCCTATGTATTTACAGGGTATAAGGAGAAATTAAATGAAGTTCCTCTCTTTGGGGAGTTTATAATCCAGTGTCGAAAATAAGGCACACTCATTAATATTATGTGCCATAGGAAAAGGTAGAAAACCACAGTGGTTTAACCATCAGCTTTAGAGACAGACAGACCAAAAGTTGCATTCTGCCTACGGCATTTTGTAGCTTGATTACTGTACTTGGGGAGAGTGTTGATGTCATTGTACTGAGGATTATAGGACTGGGATGGTTAGCTTGTGCAGTTGTGGAGGTTAGGGTTGTGTGAGTACCATGGTGAGTACAGTGGTTGATAATAGAGGCGCACGTACAGAGAGCTGCCACTTTCCAAGCAGGGAGAGATTCATTCCAACTGAGGTTATCAGGAAAGGCCTTGTGGAGAAGGCGGCATTACAGCTTGGCCTAGAACAATGAGTAATTGTGGTTTTATGGAGGAAGACCAGAGAAAGGACGTTGCAGGCAAAAGAAACACTATGGGTAAAGGCAGAGAAATGGGTTGCGAGATGCATGTTCTGGAAACACAAGCAATTGATAGACTAAAGGACAGGGAAAATAGATAGTTGGACAGAAAGGTATGGGATAGATTGTGGAGAATTTTAAACTCCAAATAAGCTAAACATTCTTTGTGAATAAGGCACAGGTTCAAGCACAGATTGAGAGTTTAATAAATTGCTATTACTATTATTACAGAAAAAACTCAATAACTACAGTGTATTCCTTGGTGGAATCATGCCATCTACCTACACCAGACCATAGAAAAATGACTTCTGGCAGCTAGAAACATAAGTTGAGGAAAACGTGTTTATTGATACTTAGTTTAATTTATTACTGCTTCAAGGGCTTGACAAAAAGATAAGGCAAGCTTAGAAGAAAATAGCAACAGTGGTAACATGGCTCAGATCATTTTAAGGAATTACAGAAACATTCTGTTCACTTCAACTTATCAAGACACAAAATTAAGGTGCTATTGAAGTGGGCCTTCCAAGGATTTTGAAATTGAAAGGGATTCAGAAATCAATCCAGAGGTCACCAAATTAGGGCTTCCCATGAACAATTACCCATTTATCCATATTGCAGCTAATTAAATAAAAATGCTTATAGGGTAAAAAAAAAAAGTACAATTCTCACTTTAGCTTCTGGTTATATTATTTAGGTTCTTTCAGCCACAAGTGACAGAAACTCAACTCAAACACCCTAATAAGAAAGTAAATAAATCACAGAGCTGCAAAGTCTAGGAATTCACGTGTAGATAATTCCAGGTACTCAAATAACTTCACACTCTCACCCTCAATCAGTTCTACTTTCCTAAAAGTTGGCTTCATTGTCTGAAAGAGTATCTTCACCAGGAGGGAAGGTTGGCCACAGGAGTTCCAGTTTATTTGATCTCTGAAATTTATTATCCAAAGAATTAAAATCTCACCTGTCTGTTAGTGTCAAGCATCAAGTTTCATGGAAGTGCTCTGATCAAGCATGTTTAATACATGTGTGTCCCCACCTAGTCCAATCACTGTGATCAGTGAGAAAGAGTCAAGGCTGTTCTCCTTTATTATTGAAGAAAACACCAGCTGCTTAATCATATTAACCCTAAATCTTAGAGACTTAACATAAAAGAGGTTCATTTATTGATCAAGCCTGAGTCAAAAAGGATGTTCTTAATAGGCAAAGGAGAACTCTACTCCATGCAGTCATGCAGGGACCTAGGCTATGGAGGCTCTACCATTTTTAATATGAAGTTTCCATGGTTTATCTGCTATTAATTTTCATGTGAGAAGTGGGGAGAGAAGGGGCCAGAAAGGGAAAGGCACATGAGAGTTTTAGTGGCAAGCCCTAGCAGTTGTGTGCATTGCTTTGGCTGCTATTTCATGGGCTAGAACCTAGTCATATGTCAGTATCTAACTGCAAGAAAGTCTGAGAAATGGCATCTCTGTAGGTTCAGGGAGAAAAGATGATTGGTCTTGTAATAAGCTAGCAATCTTTACCACAATTCATCCTTCTGTTCACCAGGTATATGTTTATCCTTCTTTCCACTCACAGAATATATTTGTGCCCTTCACAATGGGAAGCACCCAAAGTCTCACCCAGCCACTGCATTCAATTTAAATCCCAGGATTTCCAAGGAATGCACGAATATGGCTCCTCAGGATCAAGCACTTTTGAATTAAAAGGCAAGTTAACTATCCCCAAACACTCCCAATACATAATGATGAAAAAGGGACAAGGTGACCACAGTAAACACTTCATTCATAAAGGGAAAGGATGGAAGACATGCAGCAGTCACCAGTCCATAGCAATAATGAAACCCTGCCAGAAAATCATCAAGAGGTCCTTCTCCCCTGACAACGGGAGGAGAAGCTTGATTGGACACTGACCACCCTGCTCAGACAAAGAGCTCGCTTGTTCATTGTTCCTCCTGGTTCTCTGTGGTAGATTCAGTTGTCAACTTGGCCAGGTGAAGGCACCTAGTTCTGTTGCTGTGAACATGAGCCAATGGTATGTGAACCTCATCTGTTGCTAATTACATCTGCAGTGGGCTAGGAGGCGTGTCTGCTGCAATGAATGACATTTGACTTAATTGGCTGGTGCTTAAATGAGAAAGTGCAACGTAGCACAGCCCAAGCAGCTCAGCATTCCTCATCTCAGCACTCGCAGCTCAGCCCAGGCCTTTGGAGATGCAGAAAGAAGTCACCCGGGGGAAAGTTCTTGGAACCCAGGGGCCTGGAGAGAAGGCCAGCAGAGCTCACCCTGTGCCTTCCACGTAAGAAAGAACCTCAGTGGAAAGTTAGCTGCCTTTCTTCTGAAGAACTAACAAAATAAATCCCCTTTTATTTTTTAAAAGCCAATCCATCTCTGGTGTGTTGCATTCCAGCAGCTAGCAAACTAGAACATTCTCCTTTGACAATTATCCTAAAAATCTACATTGGAAGTGGGTGTTGGAGAGAATGCACTCCTTGGTGGCTAAGCAATTTTTGTAGCTCACTTTCTGGCTGAATACATTTGTTGCCTGAAGAGTGCTTTAAGGTAAAATATTTGAAGGCTTACTCAGTACAGGTGTGTAGTTTCTTTGACAATTTATTTCCCTCAAAACTTAGCCAGACAGGGTTCCTACTTGGAATGATGGAAATGTTTAGGTAATGGATGGTGGTGATGGTAGCACAACATTGTGAACATAATTAATGGCACTGATATATATCTGAATGTGATTAAAAGACAAAATGTTAAATTGTATACATGGTAACAGAAAAAAAATTTTTTTAATCCACAAAACTACACTACCCAAACAATGGACCCTAAAGTAAACCAGGGACTGTAATTGATAGTATAATTATGAAAAGGCAGGATCATCAATTGTAACAAATGTTCCACACCAATGCAAGGTGGTGGTGGTGGTGGTGGTGGTGGTGGTGTGGTGTACGGGAATCTTATATTTTACGCATGATTGTTCTGTAAAGCCCAAATTTCTCTAATAAAAAACTCAGCCATAAGACAGAGGAAGAGAGAATAGCATGAAGGAGGATTTGGGGAACACATCCCTTTCTCCTCAGTCCATTGGCTAATATTCAGTAACATGGTAACACCTGGCTGCAGAAAAGGCTGGGAAATGCAGTTTAGTTGAATATCCAGGATAAAGAAGAACTGGTTAATTGGCTGATAATCTCTGCCACACTTCTCATGAAGTTAGAGGCAGACAAGTCATTTTCACTTTCCCCAATTTCTAGTTAGCCATGATGAGTCTTTGTGCAAATACTTTACAGATAATGGAAAATCAAAATATATTTGAGCAGAGAAATATGATCCAGCAGATCCAATGGTGCTGGAAGTGTCAGTGGCAAATAGAGATGCTGTCTGGAGCCTTTGGCAGGACCCTATAGGAGAATCACAAGGCAGAGACCCTTTGGATTTTGGAGTAAAGCCTTACCATCAGCTGCAGGTAACTACTCTCCTTTTGAGAAACAGCTTTTGGCCTGCTCCTGGGCCTTAGTAGAGGCTGAATGCTTAACCATGGGCCACCAAGTTGCCATGAGACCTGAGTTACCTATCATGAGCTGGGTGTTGTCTGACCCACCAAGCCACAAAGTTGGGCGTGCGCAGCAGCACTATATTGTAAAATGGAAACGGTATATATGAAATAGGGCCAGAGCAGGTCCTGAAGGCACAAGTAAGTTATATGAAGAAGTGGCCCAAATGCCCATGGTCTCCACTCCTGCCACATTACCTTCTCTTTCCCAGACCAGAGCTATGGCCTCTTGTGGAGTTCCTTACAGTGAATTGACTGAGGAAGAGAAAACTTGGGCCTGGTTTACACATAGTTCAGCCCCATATGCAGGTACCACCCAAAAGTGGACAGCTGCAGCCCTACAACCCCTTTCTGGGGTGTCCTTAAAGGACAGTGGTGAGGGAAAATCCTCCCAGTTGGCAGAACTTTGAGCAGTACACCTGGTTGTTCATTTTGCTTGGAAGGAGAACTGGCCAGAGATGTGTTTGTATACTGACTCATGGGCTGTTGCTAATTGTTTGGCTGGATGGTCAGGGACTTGGAAAGACCATAATTGGAAAATTGGTGACAAAGAGGTCTGGGGAAGAAGTATGTGGATAGACCTTTCTGAGTGGGCTAAAAGCATGAACATATTTGTGTCCCATGTGAATGCGCACCAGAGGGTGACTTCAGCAGAGCAAGGTTTTAATAATCAAGTGGATAAGATGACCCATTCTGTGGATACCAGTCAGCCTCTTTCCCCAGTAACTCCTGTCATTGCCCAATGGGATCATGAACAAAGCCATCATGGTGGTAGGAATGGAGGTTATGCATGGGCTCAGCAACATGGACTCCCACTCACAAAGGCTGACTTGGCTACAGCCATTGCTGAGTGCCCAATCTGCATGCAGCAGAGACCCACACTCAGCCCCCAATATGGCACCATTCCCCAAAGTGACCAGCCAGCTGCAGGTGGCAAGTTGATTACATTGGACCACACCCTTCATGGAAGGGGCAGCGATTTGTTCTAACTAGAATAGACACATACTCTGGATATGGGTTTGTTTTCCCTCCATACAATGCTTCTGCTAAATCTACCATCTGTGGGCTTACAGAATGCCTTATCCATCATCATGGTATTCCACACAGCATTGCTTCTGACCAACACATTTCACAGCAAATGAAGTGCTGGAATGGGCACATACTCATGGAATTCTCTGGTCTTACCATGTTTCCCATCATCCAGAAGAAGCTGGATTGATAGAACGGTGGAATGGCCATTTGAAAACTCAAATTATGGTGCCAACTAGGTGGCAATACCTTGAAAGGCTGGGGTAATGTTCTCCAGGAAGCTGTGTATGCTCTGAGTCAGCATCTGCTGTATGGTGCTGTTTCTCCCATAGCCAGGATCCATGGGTCCAGGAACCAAGGGGTGGAAATGGGAGTGGCACCACTCACTATTACCCCTAGTGATCCACTAGGAAAATTTTGTTTCCTGTCCCTGCCACCCTGAGCTCTGCTGGTCTATGGGTTTTAGTTCCAAAAGGGGGAGTGCTTCCACCTGGAGAAACAACAATGATTCCACTGAACTGGAATCTAAGACTGACACCTGGTCACTTTGGGCTACTCATGTCCCTGGACCAAGAAGACAAGAAAGGGATTGTATTATTGTAATACAATAATACAATAATACAATAACCCAATTGTGGGTTAATTGACCCTGACTATCAGGGGGAAATAGGACTGCAACTACACAATGGAGGTAAAGAAGAGTTTTCTTGGAATATAGGAGATCCCCTAGGGCGTCTTTTAGTACTACTGTGCCCTGTGATTAAAATCAATGGAAAACTGCAACAGCCCAATCCAGGCAGGACTACCAATGGGTCTGAAACTTCAGGAATGAAGGTTTGGCTCAGGCCACCAGGCAAAGAACCACAGCCAGCTGAAGTGCTTGCTGAGGGTAAAGAGAACATGGAATGGGTAGTGGAAGGAGGCAGTGATTAATATGAACTATGACCACGTGATTAGTTACAGAAACGAGGACTGTGATGCTGCTTTGTCTTGTTATACTATTTAAGTTGTAAGATATCAAGTTTAAGAATGACTATTACCCAAGGACTTGCATCCTATTCTGGAGAGAGTTAATTTGTTTCCAGTTATATGCAGGACAGTTGAGTTTTGTTAGGTGAAAGAAAAAAAATGTGCATTTTAATGTTTTTTATATAGAAATTAGGTATGGTTTAAGGTGACATATATAGATGCCAAGTTGACAAGGGGTGGACTGTCATGGTCAGGTTCATGTGTCAAGTTGGCAAGTGGTGGTACCTGTTTGTCTGGTTGGGCAAGTGTTGGTCTGTCTGTTGCAATGAGGACATTTCATAGACTTATATCATGAGCACATCAGCTGCATCCACAGCTGATTCCATTTGTAATCAACCAAGGGGAGTGTCTTCTTGGAATGAATGATGCTCAGTCTAATCATTGGAAGCCTTTTAAGGAGGATTCACAAGAGACAGTCTCTCTTCCTGCTTTGGCTGGTGAGCCTCTCCTATGGAGTTCGTCCAGAACCTCCATCGGAATCGTCGGCTTCACAGCCTGCCCTGCAGATTTTGAACTCTGCATTCCAGCGGTCACATGAGACACTTTTATAAATTTTATATTTGCAAGTGTTCCCTGTTGATTCTGTTTCTCTAGAGAACCCTAACTAATACACCAACCTTCCCAATCAGGGATGGAAGGAAGTAATGGCAGGAGATGAAAAGTCTTCATGTGCCAGTTTGAACCTGTGATGGACCCCAGAAAAGCCATGTCCTTTAATCCTCATTCAATGTTGCTGGCTGGGAGCATTTTGATTGTTTTCATGGAGATGTGACCCACCCAATTGTGGTCATACTTTTGATCAGATAGCGTCCATGGAGTTGTCACTCCACCCATTAATTCTTTAAAAGAAGAAACATTTTGGAGAAAGCCCCTTTTTAGAGGCTTAAGAAACCACAGCAGAATGCCGCAGAACCACAAAGCAGAGTCCACCAACCAGCAACTCTTGGAGATGAAGAAGGAAAATGCCTCCCCAGGAGCTTCATGAAGTAAGAAGCCTGGAAAGAAAGCCAGAAGATGCTGCCATGTTTTCCATGTGACTTTCCAGCTAAGAGAGAAATGCTGAACATCATTGGTCTTCTTGAACCAAGGTATCTTTTTCTGGATGCCTTAGATTGGACATTTCTATAGACTTGCTTTAATTGGGACATTTTCATGTCCTTAGAACTGTAAACTTGTAACTTATTAAATTCCCCTTTTTTAAAAGTCATTTTAAAAAGGTACATTTCTGGTATATTACATTCTGGCAGCTAGCAAACTAGAACATCTCATTAAATATAAGCTTGTCTGCCAGCACTTCTTTGCTCAGCTGATATCCCATTGTCCATTTATTATGGTGAAATAAGGAAATATTTTGTTTATGAAAATCACCTCTGTAACACTTAAACATCAAGGCAAGCTAAGTGGTATAGCAAACAACTCAAAATTTCAGTGGATTAATAGAATCAAAGGCAATTTTTCATATCACAGTACAGTAAATGTCAGCAGCTAGGAAATGGGTCATTCAGGAACTCAAGATCCTTCCATCCCAGGGCTCCACAGTCTTCCAAGTCCTTAGAATTCCCCCAATTCAGGTATGAAATGGGGACAAAGAATGGAGAGTGCCTCTCAGGAGATGGGCCAGGCTTTGAATTGCACCCATCACTTCTGTCCACATTCCATTGGCCAGAGTCTGTCATGGGCCCCACTCAACTGCAAGGGAGGCTGGAGTTGTAATCTACCTGTGTGATCCAGAGGAAAAGGAAAACCATTTCATCACAACTAGTCAGTTCTGACACCAATTATTTATTATTTCCCCCCTACATTCTTCAACACCAATTCCATATTTGCAATAAATTATTAGGACTTCCAACATCAATTTTTTTTATATTCTTGATACAGTCTAAAGTCACCCATGGAGGATTTCACTACTTGGCAATAAAGAGACTTAGGCAGCACCTCCACTATCCAACTTCCAATTCAGCAGAACCATCTAAAAAAATCAGTAAAGAAAACCTTTGAGTTACACAGGTGGGGATCCCATGTTACCCAACCAACAGATCCTGATCCCTGATCCCTTCTCCAGCTGCTATCTGGGAGCGTCCTCTGGAATCATGAGTAGCTTCAATCAGTGGTTGGGAAAAAAAAAACCCAGCCATGCATAAAATTACTGTGAGTTCTATTGTATGTATCATATATCCTTTCCAGTCACACTATTAAATCTTTTCTTACTTAGGATAATAAAGCCATGTTTATTAATTTCATTTCTGCAACTACAAGGGCAGGCAATCCACATAATCAAGAGTGGGGGGAAATTTCATGCTCTTTAGAGAATGGCTTACCCTGGATTCACCAGAAAGCAGAGCCTGAGGCAAAGGCCTGTATGATACTATTGTGTTTGGGAGTTCATACACAGAAAACTTGAATGAGGGGCAAGAGAGGTGAAACAAGGAAGGAGGGACAGAATTAATATAAGATGTGTGATCAAGCTGGCTAGTGATAAGTACAGCTAATTGCTCAGAACAATCATTTGAGAAGCTACATAAACTGTGTCCTAGGGCTTCCTTTCCACTGGCTTATTTCTCCCACTGGTAAAGATTTATCTCATCGAGTACTAATAATCTCCAGCATCCCTTCAGGTTGCACATGCATATGAGCTGATTATTCACCATGTCACAAGTCAGCATCAACAAGAGACCTACAGGAAAAAGGAAAGAGATGTATAAAGAGGGCAGGAGATGAGGGATTGCCACGTAGTGCTTCCATAAAGTCAATCAGGAGTTACACAGCTGGTTGCTGCAGCAGTGGTTTGAATAAAAGACTAGTGAAGCCAAGAGGGTCTCGAGCGGTGCATAAGAGGTGTTTGATACAAGATCTGTCAAGAGACCAACAAACCAAAACGGTTTCTTCCGGGTAACAACATTCCGTAAACCTAGAAACTACAATTAGTAATCAGACTTCATCTTATTACAAATTAAATATCCATGAAGCTCTTATTTGCATGGAAAAATGCTGAGTGAGCAAGTGTCAGAGTCAGGAACATATATTGTCAATGTTTGGGTGCATCTAGTGGTTCCCATGGAGATACTAGAGGACTCCTTATTTCATATTTCACAAAACTTTGATGGTTCCTCCTGACATTTCTGCTTGGGGGTGAATACAATTGTCCTAGTTATATCACAGCATCAAATCCATTTTAACTGTAAGAGTTCATCAAAGGACACTGCAAACAGCAAAGGAAAGAAACCCTCTAGGATTAACTCAAGTATAAGGCCACTAAATATTCTGTGATAACTCATGGATTTCAAAAAAGGCTGAACGAACATACCTCAGCAAAAGAAGCTTATGCAGATACATGGAACAAATACTCCCTATCTCCTCATTCTCTAATAGCTTCCCAGTTTCTTTCTTGACATTTCTTTATTATCTCATTCCAAATAGTGCATGAGCTTTAATCACAAATGCTACTGGTAATGACTATCCCAGTCTTCTTCAGTATTTTTAATTTTGATTATATATAATATAAATTTTGCCATTTTAACCATTTCTAAACATACAATTACGTGGTATTAATTACATTCACAATGTTGTACAAGCATCACCACTATCTATTTCAAGGGCCCCTAGCCCATTAACTTCTAACCTACTTTCTGTCCCTATGAATTTGTCTGCTTTAGATATTTGATATAAAAGGAAGCATACAGTAACAGTTCTTTGTGTCTGGCTTCTTTCATTTAGCATGATGTCGTCAAGGTTTATCCATGTTATAGCACACCAGAATGGTATTCCTTTTTATGGCTGAATGATATTTCATTTTGTTTTTCCATTCACCTGTCAATGGACACTTGGGTTGTTTCCACCATTTGGCTACTGTAAATAATATTGCTATAAACATTGGCTTACAAGTATCTGTATTAGTCACTGTTTTCAATTATTTGGGGTATAGACCTAGTAATGGAACTGATGGGACATATGGTGGTTTTATGTTTAACTTTTTAAGGAAATGGCACTGTTTTCCACAGTGGCTGCACCATTTTACCTTCCCACCAACAATGAATGACTGTTCCTATCACTCTGAATCCTACTAACATTTATTATTTTCCATTCTGTTATTATTCTTATTATAGTCATCCTAGTAGGTGTTAATGGTAGCTCATTCTGTTTTTCATTTGCTTTTCCCTAATACCCCTATGACATGATTTTGAGCAACTTTTCATTTGCTTAATTGGCCGTTGTATATTTCATTGGAGAAATGTCTATTCTAGAGTTGAGCCCATTTTTTTCAATTGGGTTGTTTGTCTTTTTGCTGATGAGTTATAGATTTCATTACATATTCTGGATATCAAATACATCTTATGATTTGCAAAATTTATCCCACTCTATGTGGTCTTTTTCACTTTCTTCACAGTGTCTTTTAATGCACAAAAGCTTTTCATTTTGATAAAATCCAATTTATCCATTTGTTTTGTTTATTGCCTATGCTTTTGTTATTGTATTTAAGAAACCATTGCCAAAATCCAAGGTCATATAGATTTGTCCCTATGTTGTATTCCAAGAGTTTTATACTTTTACCTCCTAAATTTAGCTCTTTGATCTATTTAAGTTAATTTTTGTAAATAGTGTAACATAAAGGTCCAAATTCATTCTTTTGTATTTGTATATCCAGCATCCCTAGGACCCATTTGTTGAAGAGACTGCTCTTTCCTCGTTGAATGGCTTTGGTACCCTAGTCTAAAACTGAAGGTCTTCCAGTTAACCAAGATGTAAGTGTTAAATGCTGCCGGGTACTGTTCCCAACAGAAACTTTGAACAACTACCCAAAACTGTTAGAGCCATCTCTTAACACTCCAGAAAACAACATGTTCAGTAACTGTGTGAGTGCCAAATCAAGAAAATGCAGCTTTAAAAATAATAATGGAAGGTCCTGGGGCAATGTTTTATAGTTTTCAGGGTACAAGTCCCATGCCTCCTTGGTTAAACTTATTCCTAAGGATTTCACTCTGTTTGATGCTATTGAAGATGGAATTGTTCTATAAATTTCCTTTTCAGATTGTTTGTTGCTAGTGTATAGAAATATAGCTATTATGCATGCTGACCTAATATCCTGCAGCATTGATTAATCTGTTTATTGGTTCCAACAGGTTTTTTCATGGACTCTTTATTTTCTAGGTATAAGATCATGTTATCTGTGAATAGAGACAGTTTTACTTCTTGCTTTATAATTTGAATTTCTTTTCTTGCCTAAAAGTTGGCTAGAACTTCCAGTACTATTTGAATTAAAGTGGTGAAATTAGGCATCCTTGTCTTATTCCTCACCTTAGAGGAGACATTTTCAGTCTTTCACTATTGGGTATGATGTTAGCTATGGGTTTTTTCATATATATTCTTTATCATATTGAAGACATTCCATTCTATTCCTATTTTTAGTGCTTTTATCATGAAATGGTGTTAGATTTTATTAGAAATGGTATTTGATTCTGTCAAATGCTTCTTATACATCATTTGGAACTCATTTATTCTTTCCCTTTATTCTACTAATATGGTACATTACATTAATAGATTGCCATATGTTAAATGATCCTTGCATTCCTGGCATACCTTCCACATGGCAATGTGTATTTTTCCTTTCATATTCCTCAACTCCACTTAGTAATATTTTTTGAGGATTTTTGCATCCTTATTCACAAGGATGTTTGATCTATAGTTTTCTTTTCTTTTAGTGTTTATATCTGGCTTCAGTATACAAGTGTATACTGTGAGCAAGTGAGCAAGTTGTCAGAGTCAGGAACATATATTGTCAATGTTTGGGTGCATCTAGTGGTTCCCGTGGAGATACTAGAGGACTCCTTATTTCATATTTCACAAAACTTTGATGGTTCCTCCTGACATTTCTGCTTGGGGGTGAATACAATTGTCCTAGTTATATCACAGCATCAAATCCATTTTAACTGTAAGAGTTCATCAAAGGACATGGCAAACAGCAAAGGAAAGAAACCCTCTAGGATTAACTCAAGTACAAGGCCACTAACTCATTGTAGAATGAGTTAAGAAATGTTCTTCCTCTTCAAATTTTTAACATGAATCTTTCCCAGATTCATGTTAATTCTTCTTTGAATGATTGGTAGAAATAATATGGTCCTGAATTTTTTGTTGTTGGGAAGTTTTTGATAACTGATTCAATCTCCTTCCTTGTATAGTTTTATTCATATTTTCTATTTCTTCTTGAGTCACTATTGGTAGGTAGTATGTTTTCAGGAATTTTTTCATTTCATTTAGGTTCTCCAGTTTGTTGGCACACAATTATTCATAGTATTCTCATATAATCCTTTTTATTATCTGTAAAGTCAGCAGTAATGTCTTCTCTTTCACTACTGATTTGTATTAAATTAAGCTTTCTCTCTTTTTCTTTTTTCTTTCTTTTCAATCAATTAAAACTTTGCCAGTTTTGTTGATATTTTCAAAGAACCAACTTTTTTAATCCATGATGATTTTGGTTTTTCTATTCTCCATTTCATTTATCTCTATGCTAATCTTTTTTTTTTTTTTCCTTACCTCTGCTAGATTTGGGTTTCATTTGCTGTTTTTTTAGTTCCTTAAGTAATACAGCTGGGTTGTGGATTTGAGATCTTCTGTTTTATAGTTGGCATTTACAGCTATATATTTTCCTCTGAGCACTGTTTTCACTGCATCCCATGAGGCCTGCTATCCCTCTTCATTTGTAAATCAATTCCACACATATCATAAATCACTGACTATGCTGCGGATTGGTTAGGTTATTTATTTGAGATCTTACTTCTTTTTATGTTAGAACTTACAGCTAAAAATATTCCCCTGAGAATTATTTTCACTGTAGCCCATAAGGTTTCCTATCCCTCTTCATTTATAAAGGAACCCCACATATATCATAAGTCACTCGCTATGCTGTAGATCCTTGCCCCCGCCCCACAAAAGAGTTGCCCACACCTGGCCAAATCCACTGTGGCTGATGGGTAGGCCCATGTCACTTTTTCCTACCTGTGTGATACCAGATCACCCTCAATCACTTGTGTCTCCAAGTTCTTACCAATTGAAGCCAGCACAGGAGAAAAATCATCATCAAATAGGAGTATCTGCTTTAGTATTGGTATACCAGGGTTGGATATCATAGCATGGCTTCCCTGCTTCCATCTCTGCTCTGAACTTAGATGCCCCAATTACATGCAAAGATGCTAAAACAAACAAAAAAAAAATAGTCCTAAACAAAAGCAGATTCCTCTGGTCAACTTACCACATATAGACCGGAAAGGGAAGACTAACCCACTCCCTTGAGTGCGAGTTCTCTCAGGGAGGGTAATGGGACAGAATCTGACTCTAGAAAACTCTTGGAGGTCCCACTGGTAACTTGGAGCCATCTTAGTAGCCACTGGTCCTCCCAAGGAGAGAGTTAAGTAAGAAAGCCAAGAAAATAAAAGAATATTCTTCTCCATTCCTTCATAGGAGTAAAAGTGCTGGCATACATACTCTCTTCTATGAGAAGAGTTAAAAATGTGAGGTGAGAATAGAGAAGAACGCCCTTCTACAGATTCACCTAGGAATGAACATGGGAGCTCTTTGATAAAATCATGGAATCCCAGATTCCCATGAGTCTCCGGCACCCACAGAGACCTAAAAATGTTGCCTTCCAAAGAAAGAGCAGAGCCAGGCAGAAAGCAAAGGGAAGCTTCTCAGTGATATTCCAGACTCTACATAATAGAAATTTTGCTTTTGCTTCTAAATTGAAATTCATAAGATAAGACAGCTGGAACCCTAATGAGTTTCAACACCAAGAGAATATCACTCAGAAGAAAGCAAGCAATAAACATGGCCAATGTATACTTCCGATGGAAGGGCACTAGGAGGTGTTCGGGGCCACTGCCTCTCCTACTGGACTGGCAGATTGAAAGTCATTTCTTGAAGTGTCAGTAATGAATCTTAACTTTGGCATATTTTCCCTATGTTGGGCCAGCTGCAGCCCTCTCAGCAACAGAGCCTATTCACACTCTTCCACAAAAATTCCTTCTTTATTATGATTTGAGTGATTTGCCTCAGAATTTGCCCAAAGTGGTGATATCATTAGTTTTAGGTAGGTTTTTGATGCACAGTGCTCTGAGCAGATTCCCCCCATGTCCAAAGAGGGGTGTCATGGTCAGGTTCACGTGTTAATTTGGCCAGGTGGTAGTGCCCGGTCATCTGGTCAGGCAAGCACTGGCTTGTCTGTTGCTATGAGGACATTTCATGGACTTAAATTTGTAATCAGCTAAGTGTCTGCTGCAATGAGTGATACTTAATCTAATCAACAAAAGGTTTTAAGGAGGATTCAGAAGAGACAATCACTCTTCAGCCAATGAGCCTCTCCTGTGGAGTTCATCCAGACCCTTCATCAGAGCTGCCAGCTTCATAGCCTGCCCTATGGATTTTGGACTCTTCCATTGCCACAGTTGTCCAGCCAGCCTCTCCTGAGAGTTCTTTGAAGAACTTCATCGGAGTTGCCAGCTCACAGCTACCCTACAGTCCTTGGACCCTTACATTCCCACAGTTGTCCAGCCAGCCTCTCCTGAGAGTTTGTTGAGGTTCTTTATCAAAGCTACCAGCTTGCAGCCTGCCCTACAGATGCTGGACTCTACATTCCCACAGTTACATAACACACTTTTATAAATTTTATATCTACAGGTATCTCCTGCTGATTCTGTTTCTCTAGAGAACCCTAGTTAATACAAGGGGTTAGATAAGGAAACACACACATGCAGGAACAGGATCCTCTTCAAGCCATTTGGGATGCATCCTAGTGCAAAACAAAATGGACAATCAACATCTCAAAATCTTATGTTAAAAAGACTAACTTGGCTGTTTAAAGTCATGTACATAAATAAGTTATTGCATGAACTACTAAAAATATAAAAAAGGAAATAAAAATAATGGGGTATATGGATAAAAATAGTTATTGCAAACTATGGAGTATGTTTAACAGTAATATTTGAATTTTCTTTCATCAACTGTAACGAATTAATTACATCAATACTATGGGTCAACAATAGGAGGGAATAAGGGGTAAAGGAAGATTTGGATTTTATTTTTTATTATTTCTGTTCTTGAGTAATAATAATGTTCTCAAACTGATCATGGGTGTGTACACTCAACTATGTGATGATACTGTGAGCCAGTGATTGTATACTTTAGATGGTTTGTGGGGCATGTGAATATATATCTATAAAACTGGAAGAATGACTTACTGTAGGCCTCAGACAGTGTGGGAGGAGGTGATGAAATTCTTGTATTTGATCATTCATTCAAATAATATCTATTAATTGCCTACTGTGTGTCCACAGTTATTGTAAAAAGTAAACTAATTTATAATCACACTAAAAATGATATATAGATTAAATAATGCACGTCAGCTCTATGAGTCATTAGGCTATATGGAGAAGGGTTAGTTCCTCTTAGGACTGAAGAAATGAAGAGACTCAGCTGATTGGGCAACTAATCATCTCTTAACAGTAACTGCCTTGCTCAATCCAAGTATTTCAATGGTGAAATCCCAGCACCTAGAATATCACCTGCAGCCTAGTGGGTATTCAGTAATGGCTGTCTAATGAATGAATAGCCCTGAATGTTCTAAGGTAGAAAACACACAGCATTTAGAGTTAGTATATACAGCATATGAAAAAAAGTAGAAAGAAAGTAGTCAAAAAACAGTAGAGTATCATGTGTCCGAGATTTCTGGAACAAACATGA
The DNA here is from genome assembly GCA_004026745.1 of Myrmecophaga tridactyla. Classification (NCBI taxonomy): domain Eukaryota; kingdom Metazoa; phylum Chordata; class Mammalia; order Pilosa; family Myrmecophagidae; genus Myrmecophaga; species Myrmecophaga tridactyla. The sequence goes on along the minus strand of PVIY010040639.1, from coordinate 3,120 downwards.
CTCCATATAATTTTGTTCTTTTAAGAAATGGCTATACATTAAATGAATAGCTACATATAATTGAACTTGATGCCTTTTAAGATGCTTCAATTAATTAAATTCCCAACTGTGAAACATGTACCAGTGGGGGTATGGTAAATATGGTCTTCTTTAGTGTAGAGGAAGTAGATACTCCTAATGCCCTAAAATTCTACTTTCACCAATCTCTTTAACTTAACGTCTAAGCGCCAATGAAATGTAAATACACCCAGGAGAGGTAGTGCTCTCATATGTTATCATTCTGTACTGTCAATTACAGGGTACAGCTTAATGGGATGACTGCTGTTCAGGGGGGATTCCATTTTTCTATTACCTGTATAGGATAAAAGGGAAATCCATCCAGAGTCCTCCCTGTCTCTCAGGGAAGAATAACTTTCTATCTTATCTCTTACTCCTACTGCCCTTACTCTTGATCACCATGGTGGCTGGGTGACAGGTATCAGGTGGTCCAGAGAGTGTACATGCCACAAAAGATCTCATGGCCTGCATCTTCCACTGTACTCCTCTTGTACTCAGGGTGACAACTCCATGTTCTGGACTCTTCCACCTGGGCAGATAGAGGGAATCAGAAAGAAGCCTTAAGAAGCACAAAGTCCAGAACGTGAGTTCTGGTGCCATCACATCTTCACTATAAATCCCGGGGCTTGCCTCCAAGATTTAATTTCCCCAACTGTAAATAACAGGTAAGAACTGGAGATACAAATGTAGTCCCATCACATTTATTTCCTTTATTAGTAAGAAAGCCATGATCTCCTTCCTGATGCTCCCCATTCCAATAAATTATTCAAGAAACCCAAAGGATTTATAATCCAAAATAAGAGTTGTTCTAGCCCAGAACTGTGGAAAATGGAGTCTAATCAGTCAACAGGCCTGCTATAATTTCTCTGTTGGAGCTGGTTCTACACCAAAATTGACATGGATCCACTGAAGTGATGATATTTTACTGCTCCAGATTCCAGCAATTCCTTGCAGTGATTCATTAGGAGAAGTGAGCCTCAGACCCTTTAGAGTTAGGCTTAGCCAACAATGCCCCAAAGTTGGACTTCTGCCAGTTATAAACCTAAGGACCCACTGTATGGGTATGTTTCCACATACCATCACTTTCCATGCCACCATCTGGCTGCAGAAGTGCTGGATCACTTTGTTCTTTGTCTTCTTAAACCCAGAACTGCCATCTGCTTTCTTTCCAGACTAAGGAAAATGCCTCCTTTTCTTGAGATACCTTCAAAACTAAAATAGCATGACTACTAGCACACTCTTCAGAATATGGAGTTGCTTGTCTGTCCTTCTAAGAGTCACCATTCCCAGGAACTTAAGAAGGTCAAACACCCGATTGTTCTAAGAAGAGCAAATCTCACTGACTCTAAACGCATGTATCCTTGTAAGAGAATGTCTGCAAGTAACGTTAAGATGGCCATACCTACCCTTCTGGCTGCAGGCCATCTCCTTCTTTAAGTCAAGGTGATTTATGTGACACCCACAGAAAAGAAATAATAACCTCTTGTGGAGCACACTGCTAAATGTCCAACTTTGTTATTGGGAGGATCATACATGATGCTGTGCTTCACTGATCACAGCATACTATACTGATATTAATCATGTTATAAAGATGGTTGAAGCCATCCAGCACAGTGGAAAGAAAATAAGCCACAGAGGAAGGAAGATCAGAAAAAGAATCCAGCCTGTCACTTACTATATGTACACCTTTGTGCAAGTTATTGAATATTTCTGAACCTCTAATCATTTTAAAATTAGAAAAAGTCATACCTCTCTCTTGGAATTGTAATGAATATGAGTCAAGATGACACAGGTCAAATACCTGCTTTAGCTCCAGATGCAGAATAGTAAGTGTTCCACAAGTTGAGCTGTAGCTAACACTATTTTTCTCATACCTCTAAACAATACCTACTGCTTATTGAATACCAGGTATTATGAAGCACATTTATATTTATTAGTTCACTTAAGGCCTGCCTAGAGGGTAGTTGTTATGATACCCATTTTCAGATACAATATTTGAGACTAGAAGGCAGGAGAAGGAGTATGTGAACTCAAGTATCTATACCAACCACATAATGAACCCCTATATACAGTGACTCAAAACAAAAAAACATTTATTTTCATACTCATGAATCTGCAGGTCAACTCATTCAGCTGATCTAAGCTGTTCTCAGCCAAGCAGCTCAGCTTCAGGCTGCAGACTTTAGGTCTACTCCACATATCTTACTCTGAATCCCAGGTTAAAGGAACAGGAGCTCTGAGGTATGTCCTTCTTGTGATGGATAATCAAACAAGAGGATAGGTCCAACACAAGCACATTTTAAGCCTCTGCTCCCAACACATCTGCTACTATCCCAAAGTAGGCCATATGGCTAAGCCCAATATCAATCAGTGTGGAAAGGAAATTTACTCCTCATACAGTGAATGGGATGGGGAAAGTGTATTTGCTGAGCAATAGTTCAAACTATCACATCAGATCTCACCAACTCCAAAATCTGAGCTCTTACCCACTGTCCTACACTGCTACTCAATGGCTCTGAGACAGAATATGTGTAATCAAAAAATCATTATTTCACTCTGAATCTGCATGGGTTGTTCCTTTGAGTTGTAGTCTATAGTCACCTCCCTTGGCACTAGCAAGCAGCTAAAAGAGCCCAGCTGGGGGGTATGTAAAGTTTCCTGCCCATGATTCCATGATCATCCCAAAGGCCAAGCAGTACAGTCCCAATAAACAACATGCTGGGTCTACAATTTGCCATGCCTCGTTCCTTTAAAACTTTGTTTGGCACAGTAAGGACACCAGAAAGACACAAGCAAGTGTCACCAGTATTGCAACCAATTACTTTTTCTTTAGTATCTTTAAAATCAAAAGCTGGCCAAGCTCAAAAGGGGCCATGTCCTTCCAGAGGACATACTTAGTCTGTTTGCTTCCCCTATTAGGCTCCATTAGCATAGTCCCACAATTCTGTTACTAACTATAAGCCTCTCTCTTCTTCCCACAGCAGTGCAGGTACCCCCAAAGGAACTAACTGAAAACACAAATCAGGGTGTTTGGCAGGATTTTCCATTGTCAGCAGATTTTTT
>PVIY010040638.1:0-22208 GCA_004026745.1 Myrmecophaga tridactyla | reverse complement strand
TGTCATATCATTGCCTTCTTGTCTCCATGGTTTCCTATGAGAAGTTGGCACTTAATCTTACTGAAGCTCCCTTGTAACATGTTTCTCTCTGTGGCTTTTAGAATTCTCTCTTATCTTTGACATTCAACAGTTTCTTGATAATATGCCATGATGTGGATCTATTTGGGTTCATCTGCTTGGAATTCACTGAGCATCTTGGATGCATATATTCATGCCTTTCATTAAATGTGGGAAGTTGTCAGCCATTATTTTGAATTTTCTCTTGACCTCTTTTTCTCTTCTTCTGAGACTCTCACACTGTGTATAGCGATACACCTGATGGTGTCCCACAGGTTCCTCGGGCTCCAGTCACTTTTGTTTATTCTTTCTTCCTTCTGCTCTTCATAGTGGATGATTTCAATTGTCATATCTTCAAGTTCACTGATTCTTTCTTCTGCAATTTCCAAATCGCTGTTGAACCTCTTTAGGGAATTTGTTGTTGTTGTTGTTGTTTAATGCTGAAACATGTTGGCTTTATTTATCATCTTTTCCTGTATTGCAGAGAGGGAGGGAGAGGCTGCAGGCAAGCCAGGTCATTTCCGAGTGACTCCTACATTTTGCATTCTTGGTGTGCTTCTATAAGACTGCAGGCTCAAGAGGAGGAGAGAAATCTGGCCTTTGGTGATTTAACCCCATAGTGGACTTCCTATTTGCATGGTTATGCGAGCAAAGAACTCATCCATTTTTAAGGGTGGTGTAGAGTAGCAGCCAGTGAATTTAAATAGAGTACAATGTTTTGAGAACTCAAGTGTGCAATTAGAGATGCAGGATCCTGCTTGAACCCTGTTGCCTCTGTCCCTCTTTCTCTCTCTTCCCTCCTTTCCCTCACCCTACTCCTTCCTTCCCTGAAGGCATCTGTGTTCCCAGACTTCCAGGGCAGAGAGCAGAGGGAATTGGTGAGGAGACAAGCAGGTTGGCAGGGGCAAGGCGCCTAATTATGATGCTGGGCACTGTTCAGAATTAGAACTTTGGGCCCCACAGCTCCTGCAGCCACCGACCTGGCTCTGATGAAAATTTCATGTGGTTTTCTTTTCCCTTTAGAGCCTGTTGGGACATATTCAGTTGAGGAGAAAGGAGGTAGAGTTCACCTTAATCCTTCTCTGTCCTACATTTCTGCTTTTAAGTGGCTCCAAGCCTGAGCCTTGTAATTCTCTCAAAAATAGACATGCTGTCCCCAGTGCATTTGGTGGGTTTCCTTAGCCGTGTCCAATGAAGCAGCACAGTGAGGAGGATTTGGCCTGTTGGCAAGGTAGATAGATGGCCCAGTGTCTGTTAATCTCACATTTCATCTTAGTTTAAGTAGCCTCTGATCTCATTAATTGTCTTTCTGAGAAGAGCCAGGCATTTATCTTGGAGAGCCATCTAGATTTGCTGAGCTCATTGAGCCTAAATAGAAGGGTCTTTAGGGAATTTTTAATTTGTTACTGTCATTTTCAACTCTGCTTGGTTCCTTTTGATAATTTCTATCTCTCTATTGATATTCTTTGTCCGTGTTTTCCTTAAGCTCCTTTAGCATATCTAGGACCATTTAAAAAAAAGTCTTTGTTATATTCTGGGTCGGTTCCTTTTCATTGATGGTTTCTAATGTTTTAATCTTCTCCTTTGCCTGGGCCATCACTTCCTGTTTCTTTGTATATTTTGTAATCTTTTGTTGAAACCTGGAAATTTTGATAGTTTAGTGAGTTATTACTGGAATTTAGACTCTGAGGCATCTGTTTCTTAAGACCGTATCCAGCTATTGTTATGACAGAGCTTTTCCTGAATGCCAGGAGCTACAAAAAAGAAGAAAAGGAGGAGGAGGGGGGAGGAAAGGAGGAAGCCAAAAAGGAGAAGGAAGAGGAAGAAGAAGAAAAAGAAGAAGAGCACTTTCCTAGTCTTTGCTGATTGACCTGTGCAAATGCTCTCCCTCAGGACTTATCCATACATTGAGTTTGGAGAGTAGCCCAAGCCCAAGTGTAGGAGCCTTCATGATCCTTTCTGTGCATATGTCTTCTCTTGAGCATGTGTGTTTGGCCCTGGAAATTTCCCCATTTGCATGGTTCCAGATGTCCCCTCTTCCCTAGGAAACAGTTTCCTCATGGTGCCAGGCACTGCACTGTATGTCCAACAGCCAGCAGTCCTTTGTCCCAAGCAGCATGACCTGACTGCTCTCCCACAGTGTTCCTAGGAGAGTTCTGGAAGCTGCCTTCTATATACAAGGCAAGTTCTGGGATGGCGAGTCCCTCAAGCAACCACCAGACAGATAGGGCCAGACATACGTGCTCCTAGCATGTGCACAGGGGTTACTCTGTTCTCTCCTGAACTGGGAACAGGGATCCGCACTGAGAGCAGACTGGCAAGGGATGAGGGAGGGACCAAAGAGGGTCTAGCCAGCGTGCCATGATATCCTACAGCTTTTAAGTAGTCTTTTACTTGATTTGGCACTCATCCTATTATTTCCATCCTGTGACTGTTTCCTGGAACTTTGAGAAAGATGTTTCTGCCAGGTCTTGGTGGTTGTTAAAGCTTCTGTGGGGTACGGTGCTCTGAAGCATCTCATTCCGCCATCTTGAATAGGGCAGGGCCTTTCCGTTTTACTTTTAGTTGTTGTTGAATGAGAGAGCCTTTACTAAAATCATAACAACAAAACTAAGCTCTCGGAAAATACAAATATTGACGAGCACTTGGAGAAGTTGAAACTCTTCTACATTGCTGGTGGGAATGTAAAATAGTGCAAGCACTGTGGAAGACAGTTTGGCAGTGCCTCAGGAAGTCAAACATAGGGTTATCATATGACCCATCAATTCTACTTCTAGGTATATTCCCACAAGAATTGGAAACAGGGTCTCCATCCATGTTCATAGCAGCATTACTCACAATAACCAAAGGGTGGAAACAATCTAGTGTCCATCAATGGATGAATGGATCAACAACAACAAAAAATACACACAATGAAATATTATTCAGCCCTAAAAGGAATGAAGTTGTAATACATGCTACAGCACAGATGAACCTTGAAGACATCATGTTGAGTGAAATAACTGAGACACAAAAGGGCAACTATTGATTGCGTCCACTTATATGAAATACCTAGAATAGGCAAATTCCTAGAAACAGAAAGTAGATTACAGGTTGGGACTGGGAGGATGTGGGTTATTGCTTAATGGGTGCAGGGTTTCTGCTTGGAATGATAAATTTTAGTAATGGAGGGTGGTGATGGTAGCACAACATTGTAGATGAATTCACTCCACTGAATTACACACTTAAAGATGGTCAAAATGGCAAATTTTATTGTTAGTACAATGAAAAAACAACTAAGCTCTGTTACGTTTCTGGATGAGTGGCACTGCTAGGCAGGACTGCTCCCAGGAGATAAGTGATAGACAGTGGGAGCTCCTTGGAATTTTAGAGGCTCTGTCTTTTCTTGATTCACTTTCATAAAAGACCATTGTTTGACTTCTCTGGGAGAGGTTTTGTTTGAAGGTGGGTGAGCTATTTGATACAAACATTCAAACAGTCCAGATCAGGGGCACATTTAAAACAAATTAAGATATGTGAAGTGCACATGTCAATTTAAAAGCACTATCCGAAAATTTTCATGGACACTTTACTCAGCTGCATAGAGACATTAATAATATAGTTTTAAATCCATAGGGTGGCTCCCACACTCTGTGGTAGTATAAAATTTGTTTATTTGATTCACCTATGCTAATATGCACTTTTCTAAGATTAGCTTATCAAACCATACCCATTGTGAGGAACCTGGCAACGCTAAAGATAGCACAGTATTACAGAGGGAACTCCCCACCCCCACATACAATTTACTCCTGGAGAATTGCTGCGATATGAGGGAGACAGCAGTGAACCTAGCAGATGTGCTCTTGGTCCTCAAGTAGCTGACAGTCTGGAGAAGCTTTGTATCACCAGCCAAGGCTCTAACTTTGCAGCCAGCCGCTGGCCTTCTTGAATACTCAGATTTTAGATGACAATTAAGCCAACCATTTGAAGAATAAGAATCTAACTGTGATAGATTTACTTGTACTATAGCTGATCACGTCTTCCACCAAAAGTGTACACCAATATGTATGTTAGAAATGAGGTTTTTCCAAGAGTTGGAGATTCGGGAATCTTTAAGACATGGAAACCTTGATAAGGGAGATACAGCAGTCAAAACTTACTTGACTAGGGCCATGGTGGCTCAGCAGGCAAGAACGCTCGCCTGCCATGCCAGAGGACCCAGGTTCGTTTCCCAGTGCCTGCCCATGTAAAAAAAAAAAAAAAAAAAACTTACTCGACTAGCCTAGATGAAAGCTTCCAGCATGGAAGGAGGTTGCCTGTTCATGGACAGGCCACATGCCCCATCCTGCCTCCCTCTGGCCTCATGCAGTCACCAGTGGGGAAAGGGGTGTCAATACCCAGCCCCTGGGTCTGTGCAGGGTTTGCTGATTGATGGAAGCTGCAGGAGAGCCAGCCAGGTGTCCCATGTGCTCCCAGTGACCCAGGTGCCAGGTGGGAGGGCAAACCTGCACCAGGAGCCTCAGAAGCTCCCACTGGGACCACTTACCACTGCTGGCTGGAAGTAGCCGTGTTCCTTCTCTGGGCACAAGGCCCACATGGGCAAGAAAAGTGCCCAGGAACCATAGGTGTCATGGAAAGAAGCAGCAGACACCCCATCACACCCCACAGAAATTAAGAAAGGATTGATTGCTTTTGAGCAGCTAAGGCACCTGGGATTGGGAGACAAAGGGCCTGCTCTGACTGAGCAGATGGCTCGCCAGCTGGTGTTTGCCCTGGTTTGTTCACTCAGATCCAATTTCCAGGCACCAAAGGTAAACTACTATCATAAATTTCTGGCCCTTTTCCAAGGAGGTGATAAAATATATTTGATGGAGCAGAGAGTGAGGTGAATCACTTCGGGTTAATAAAAGACCACTTGCGTACCTAGGTCTTCTATCTGTTAACTCTTTACAAAAAATAAAAAGGAGTGGGCATATCCAATTCTGTAAGGAAAAGTATTACCCTTCCCCTGTGTGGGACAAGACACCCAGGGATGAAAGTCTCCCTGAAAGCATGGGACGTGATTCCCAGGGATGAGCCTGGCCCTGACACCGTGGGATCAACAATGCCTTCTGGACCAAAAAGAGGAAAAGAAGTGTAACAAAATAAGGCATCAGTGGCTAAGAGAGATGAAATAGAGTCAAGAGGCTACTTTTATGCAAGCTTCAGCTAGATACTGCTGATTGCCATGGTTTGCCAAACCCCAATCAGTATTATTACTGTTAACTCTAAAGAACACCTAGAGCTTTAACTGAGACTCAACAAGTTTCATGCACTAAATTTACTTTCCGGAAACTTAAAACTTTCAGAGAGTCCCTAGAATAGATAAGGCCTGAAATCCAGAGAGGCCAGCCTCTGCAAGAATATCAGCTAATTACATCCCCCATCCTATATTGTTGATACCCCTTTTCAACCCGAAAAAGTTAGAATTGGCATAGCCCAAAGACCCCTCTAGACTGGGAGTAGGATCAAAGGAGAAGGAGGAGTTATAATAGAGAAGATAGGATTTAACAGATGAGTATGATTGTTGAACCATTATATTGATATTTCTTTTGGCCCCTCATGTTTTGGAGCAGCTAGAAGGTAAAACCTGAAATTGTGGAAGGGTAACCCCCACCCAACTTTGATATTTGATATTTTAACAAGTACTTACTTGTTAAAATGTAATTAGTGCTGAAAATAATTACATTATTTTCTGAAATTTATTGCTCCTTTATTATTTACTTTTTGCATATAAGCTATATTTCATAATACAAAGCTTTAAATAAAAAGGGAGCAGGTGTAATATTAACCACCATCAGGAATCACTTCTGGTTGGATTAGAAGAACATGTGAAGAATGAAAGTTATTAGAACATGACATAGAGATGTCATTCTAGTTTGCTAGCTGCTGGAATGCAATATACCAGACACAGAACAGCTTTTAAAAGGGGAAATTTATTAAGTTGCAACTTTACAGTTCTCAGGCCGTGAAAATACCCAATTAAAGCAAGTCTATAAAAATGTCCAAATTAAGGTGCCAACAAGAAGTTACCTTCACTCAAGAAAGGCCGATGATGTTCAGGATTTCTCTCTCAACTGGAAAGGCACATGGTGATGACACCTGCTAGCTTTCTCTTCAGGCTTCTTGTTTCATGAAGCTCCCCTGGGGGTGCTTTCCCTCATCTCCAAAGGTGGCTGCATGGGCTCTCAAGGTTCTTATCACTTTCTTATCATTCTAAAAATATTTTCCCTTTTAAAGGATTCCAGTAAACTAATCAAAACCCACCTGGAATGGGTGGAGTCACATCTCCCTCTATTCAAAGGTTGACACCCACAATGGGGTGTGTCACATCTCCATGGAGACAACCTAATGAAGTTTCCAACCCACAGTACTGAATAGGGACTAAAAAAAACAGCTGCCTCCACAAGATGGATCAGGATTAAAACATGGCTTTTCTAGGGCACATAATCCTTTCAAATTGGCACAGATGTTGAAAACCATAGTTGAGGACAGACAGTTATTTTTCTCCCCTTCGATAAAAGTTGATCTCACAGTTTATGCCAAAGCTCTAATGGTAACCAGGGGGCGACACATTCAGGGATAAAATGACGAGCAGGAACCCATGCTAATGTGGTACTAGCTTGGTTCAATTTTGGATAGAGAGGCTGCATGTAATCTATTCTGATAGCAATCCCACAAACACTCTCTGCATGATCCAGGTCAGGGGGTCTCCTCATGGGAGACCCCAAGGGTGTGTAAGCATCTATTAGGGTGGGTAAGAAGACACAGAACTTATATAAAAGTTCAATCCTACCCTTTAAATTTTCAGTCTATTTTATAATGTGTACAATCTGTTAGTGCAGTAATGCACATGTACCATTTATAAATGAATATACGTATCCATATCGAGTATGCATGTTCAATGATATATTATTTATGGGGATGCATGTCAAAACATTTGGAGACAACTGATCCAGTAATAGATGGATCAGTTACAAATAGGGATCGATCTCCAAAAACCCTAGAATATAAAGAAAACCTTGAAATACTTAGGATCTCCATGGCATGAGCTTAAGAAGTAGGACCCACAATAGCTCCCGGCTTTGCATTTGTGGAGTCCCATGCAGCTTCTTTCCACTGTGCTCCGTGAACTAACGCCAACCTTCTTTCCTTCCATGGTTCTTAGTCATACCTTCAGGCTCTCCGCTTCCTCCTTCTTCCCCAGCTGCTTCCACTGTCCTTTTCCTTAACCCTCTTCTGTCCAGGCTCCAGATAGCTTCAGATTGCCTCGTACTCAGATGCTTTCCCCACCCTCTTCTGTTAACTACTTTGCATTAGAATGTGTCCAGACATTCATTCTCTGTGGGATATCCTATCATTTGCCACTGTACTGTGCTTCTGAGAGAAGTCCATTCTGTCCCTGGAAAATTGTGGGACTCCTTACAACCTAATTCTAGCCTGATATTTGTAGGTGCATGGTATGTTTTCCAAATACTTCTGTAGCTCAATTTAATAAAAGTGGTCTAATCTGGGAGGAGAGAAATGCCATTCAGGAAAATTCTTGTAGCTCCTGTGAATTGCACTGCAGATTAAAAACTCCACACAGGCTCTGAAAGGGGAAAATTGCATAAGACAAGTCAATACCAGCCAGTAGCTAAAGATTGTTTTTGCTTTTCAGCACCCAGGGTATTATAGCATTCATCACACAGGATTCATTCAGGGAGAGTTCTTAGTTTGCCAGGGCTGCTATGACAGATAGCACTGACTGGTTGGCATAAACAACAGGGATTTATTGTCTCACTTTTTTGAAGGCTAGAAGTCCAAAATCTGATTGTTGGCAGAATCCCGGTTTCTCTGCAGCCATAACTCAATCTCTGCCTCCATCACCATCTGCATCCTCCTCTATACCTGAATTTCCTCTGTATAGGGAGGTCGCCAGTCATACTGGATTAAGGCCCACCCTCATCCAGCTTGGCTTCATCCTTAAAGATCCTATTCACAAATTAGTCCAAATCTGAACTCAAAAGTTCCTGTTTACAAGTGGGTTCACACCCACAGGCCAGGGGGCTGGGAGCTGAGCATGTCTCTGTGGGGATGTGATTCAATCCTTAATAGGAAGTGAATCTCAGTAAAAATGATTAATTAGGGAACAAGAATGCAAGACGGAGCATATCTAAAACGGTGTCTTTGTTAAAGCACACTCAGCGATGCGCCCTCCAGGGTGCAGGACCGGCCTGGGTGGCTACTGAGGAGCAGTGAAGGGCCAGAGAACGAGGACCCCAGCGAGGGGGCCAGTGGAGAGAGCAGAGGGAGGAACTCAGAGCCTGGATTGGGGGGGACGTTCCAGCCGTTGCTTCTGGGGGCCCAGCTCTCTGGTGGTGGAGGCTTGGAGGACCACCATAAGGCAGAGTCGTGATTCCTGGAAACTAAAGCGTGAGGACCAAGGAAAGACCTCGGACCTCGCACTGTTCTGCTCCATGATCTGTACTCTCTTACCCAGGCGCATGTTAGTGTGCCTGTGGTCTCTGTTCCTTTCGATACAGTGCGAGTCTTGATTTGCCTGCACCCTGGGATTCAAGTCTTGTTTATAAGCAGGGTGCTGGAAGGTCTGTCGGCACTGCCACCTCCTCTGTGAGGGCGCTGCTGGATTGACGTTGTGCTGGCATGCAATGGGTTGAGTAGTGTCCTAGCGGATCTGTCAGAATCATGAGTGGGCAGCGCCATGTTTTCAGGCAAGGGAGAGGAGCCGGAGTATAGAAGGATATCTGTGTTCTTACGATAAGACAGGAACTCAACATTTTCTCTACTTCGGCTTGGTTTTGGGTATAAATTTATGTGGAAGAGGTGTACCTAAAAAAGAGAATTCTCTGTGAGTCTCTAGATCAAATCACAAATGTCAGCTTTTTGTTGTGGCTTGTGTTTTGTTTTGTCTGGTCTCCCGAAAGACTCTTCCATGTCCTAAAGATGTCAAATAGCATAGGATTTTGTACTTTAATTGACGTGAACTAACACTTTGTTTGGATAATTTTTTCGAGAATGAATGACATAGTGTGGGATAACATCAGCATAGTGAATTTAGTAAGCTTAAATATTAACAGATTTTTTAAGGAATAGGGGCAACAAATGTTAAAATAAATTTAGTTTGAAATGCTAGTGATAAATAAAAGTGAGGAGTAAGGGGTATGGTATGTATAATCTTTTTTTTCTGTTATCATTTTATTTCTTTTTCAGTTGTCTTTTTATTTATTTTTCTGAATTGATGCAAATGTTCTAAGAAATGATGAATATGCAACTATGTGATGATATTGAGAATTACTGATTATATATGTAGAACGGAATGATACGTTAATGTTTTTGTTTGTTCTTAATTCTTTTAATTAATTAAATTTTTAAAATATTAACATATTTTTTTGTACATTTAAGCTCAGTAACATCTGAACCAACTGTAAAAAAAATGTATATGTGGCTAAGATCTAAATCAGTCCTATAATGCCATATACCTAAAAGTCTGTGAGAAAGAAGAAAAAGTCACAAAAAGTTTAATGAAGTACTGGTTTGAGGAAGGGCCAAAAAAAACCCCTCAAAACCTTAGGTTTACATGTCATTTTTGTCAATTCCTTTACTTGTGCCATTTGGAAAGTTAATTAGTAGAAGACAGGGCAGATTATCCTTGTGATAGCTAGAGAGAATATTTCTTTAGGGGGCTTTATCATTCCCAAATATCCTTGATTTTACGGCAACTACAGATTTAATGATTTTCATTTCAAGTTCAGAGAAGAAATCCAACAACTAACCATAACTCATCTACTCCTCAGTGAGCTGGGGCCACAAGATGGAGACTTATGCACCCACTGGTCCCACCCAGCCAGAGAGTAGAGGCCAGAGTGGAGAGACAGCGCGAGATTCCTTCTCGGAAAAAGCCCAGAAAGTCCCAGCCACAAATCAGCCATCAGCACTGCCAGCCCCAGGGAAGAGGAATCACTCCACGTCTCGGGGACCAGAGGGCCAAATCGGTCCAGTGATACCAGGTACAAGGCGAGAGCCTCACTTCCTCTACTTAAACTTGGCTTGCCTGCCCATGCCAAAAAAAGTATTTAAACTTGGCTCAAATCAAGGTTATATTTGAAAAGTATTAAGGAAATATCTTAAGAGAATGAAGACTGTTAAAATGAAGAATTTGCGAGGTGGGGTGGAGTGGGGGATGTGACATTTTCCCTGATGAACTTAAAACAAGGAACGCCTACTGAACACATTCATACGTGTGCCATTATATACATACTCTAGGAAAACCATTACTGTTATTTATAAATGAATTAGAGGTAGGAAGGTTTAGCACCTAGCTTAAGGAAACTAATGACCTAAGTGCTAAATTTTAGGTTATTTTGAGATGAAGCAGCATAACTCCTACATTCTTATATAAATCCTTTTTACCTTGTCCATCTTCTAAGCAAGTCAGTGTCAAGAAAATATTGTGTAATCATCAAATGAGTACATGTTAGTAATTCACTGTTATGCTTCCAATTTAACTTAATCTGTATTTTTGTTTTAAAATACATTCACACTGCTCAAGGATTACAGGATTCCATCCTTTTAAATTTCTTTTTTACACATTTATATTTGCATGGCTTTATGACATGTTAGTGGAAGTATAGATTATTACATTTCTGTTTGCTTTTTTTATTGGAGAAGTTGTGGTTTTACAGGAAAAAAGTCATGCATAAAATACAGAATTCCTATATAACAACCTATTATTAACACCTTGCATTGGTATGGTGTATATGTTACAATTGATGAAAGCACATTTTTATAATTGGATTAATAACTATAGTCCATGGTTTAACTTAGGGTTCACTGTTCATATAGTGCAGTTTCATGGATTAAAAAAAAATGTCATGCTTTTACCATATATCCAACCTAACATTTCCCCTTTGGACCATATTAGATATATATATTCTGTGCTGTTAATTATGTTCACAATGTTGTGCTACCATCACCCATCCTTTACTGTGGTAATCAGATTCAGCTGTCAACTCGGCCAGGTGAAGGCACCTAGTTCTGTTGCTGTGGACTTGAGCCAATGGTACGTGAACCTCATCTGTTGCTAATTACACCTGCAGTCGGCTAGGAGGCGTGCCTGCTGCAGTGAATGACGTTTGACTTAATTGGCTGGTGCTTAAATGAGAGAGTGCAACGTAGCACAGCCCAAGCAGCTCAGCATTCCTTATCTCAGCACTCGCAGCTCAGCCCAGGCCTTTGGAGATGCAGAAAGGAATCACCCTGGGGAAAGTTGTTGGAACCCAGGGGCCTGGAGAAAAGGCCAGCAGAGACCATCCTGTGCCTTCCCACATAAGAAAGAACCTCAGTGGAAAGTTAGCTGCCTTTCCTCTGAAGAACTAATGAAATAAATCCCCTTTTATTAAAAGTCAGCACATCTCTGGTGTGTTGCATTCCAGCAGCTAGCAAACCAGAATATTTACCAAAACATTTCCATCATTCCAAATAGGAGCTCTGTACATTTTACGCCTCAACTCCCTATTCCCTACCCCCACCCCATCTCCTGATAACCTATGGTCTAGATTCTAACTCTGTGGGTTTGCTTATTCTAATTATTTCATATCAGTGAGTTCATGCAATGTTTTTCCTTTTGTGTCTGGCTTATTTCACTCAAAATGATGTCTTCCTTGTTCATCCACATTGTCACATGTATCAGACTTCATTCTTTTTAACAGCTGAATAATAATCCATGGTATATATAGACCACCTTTTGTTTATCCACTCATTGGTTGATGAAATCTATACGCTTTTGCAAATGTCTTCTCGGTGAACTGCATACACTTTATTGAAATAATCTGATGCTATTTTAATACTTTCTTGATTATTTAAGACTTCAAAATATTTATCCATTCAACATATTAAGCATCTGGTATGTAGTTGACCCTGCCTCTAAAATATCTACAATTACTTAGAGTTAAAGGTAAATGTATCACTTGGACCCAGAGTCACAAGTACTACAAGTTTATTATTTTAATACCTTTCATTATGAAAATAGAAGATAGGGAAGACTCAAAATAATAAAAAGGTAAATGAAGATACCTTCTGTTGAAAACTACTTTCAGTGTTTTGTTTCTACTATTTTATTTATATTATATTTGCTATTTCCTTGCAGTATTTTCTTTATCCTTCTAGACATGTATTTTTATTTTGTGGATTTTAAGTCCCTCTATACAGATGTGTCTGCAGAGTGTGTGAATTCTATGAAGGGCTTTTCATTCTTCAGTACTGCTTAAGTATTCTTTATACGCCTCCTTTGGAGCCATTCCATGTTGGTACTGCCACTAACTGGGAAAATCAGCCACTACCCCTGAACCTGGGGATTTACTGGAGTCCGTTTTTTCCACGTAGAAGGTGTGTATGGAGGAGACAGTGCCCCTCTAAGAAACAGTCATGGGGACCGAGTGTCCTAGGCAGGACTGCTGAAGGAGTGCAGCGCTGCTGAGAGAGGCCAAGGCAGATGAGCGCCCACTGTACCTCTGTCGTAGGGAGGCCAGCATGAGCACAAAGGAATTAGCTGCGGGGCAAATGGGCACCAGAGCCCAGGTCTCCTCCTACCTAGCCTTGATTAGGTTAGTCCTGGCTCTGCCTTTAGAATTTGAGTAAGTGACTCATTTCTTTGGATCACAACTTCCTCATCTGGATTCCAACCTGACTCATGGCCCCTAGGTTCCGTTCAGCCCTGGCAGTCCTGAAGTTTTGGGAATCCTAAATAACCTGTGCTCATGAAGCTATCCGACACCTGATGGGAATTGCTGGTTGTCCCCTGGCCAGTGTAGACGCAGCTTCAGATGCCTTTTGCTGGCACGAAATGCAGCTGCCTGGAGTTGGCACTTAATTTGAAACATATTTACAGTCACTCTTACTGTCCTTTAGATAATAAGGCTTTGGCTATGAAGATGGAGGGAATGGAGTTTCACAGAAGAAGAGAGATTAGAGGTTCAGTTAGTATTTATAATTTATAGTGTTTTTCCCTAATTATTGAAATAATTACATACTTAACTGCAGAAAATTTAGGAAATACAGGAAAAATATATGAAAAAAAGAAAATTAAGATCATCTAACAAAATTCACCCTTGACATTTTATTCTCTTTTCTCTGGTTATTTTTATTTATGCATATACCTGCATATTTTCATTTTTAACAAAACCAGGATTTTTTTTTTTTTTACAAAACTTTTTTTTTTCTTACCTGGGAGCATTTTCATGTGATGTTACGTATTCATCACAAATACGATTTTTAAAAGTCCAAGGGTGAAGAAAGTTGGAAGGAGAAAAACAACTGTTCAAAAACTAGACCAGGGTCTGGCAGTGTGGCGGTTTCTGTTTAAACATCCCCTGTCTTTTCCCCCTCTGTTAGTCTCTAAAACCACCAGCCCAGAATCCCTTCTCTCCAATTCCATGTGTGTTAAAGATCCAGCATTACATGGATTTTTAAAATGCATCGTTGTCTGTGCCATACGTCCTGAATTTTACCAGGAGTCACAATTAAAATGATAAATAAGGACATGTTAAGTTTTCTGCTTCCTCCTTCCTGCAGACGTGAGTGAGGCTAATATCAAGGTTAATTCTGATGATGTGGCACAGAAAGTAAGGAGATGCAATTCTTCGTCTATCATACTGGCAATGATGAAAAATTATAATTAGTATTTATGAGAGTACAGAGACACACGTCTCTCTTCTGGTGGGCAGTTTCTGAAGTCCTTGTGTATGTCTCTGAACCCATTGTTCCCCTGCTGGGAATCTAGTCTAAGTGTGTTGCTAAGGATCTAGTTAAGGATGTGTGCAGATATTTGGCTACATGACTCACTGTCCACTCAGTGCACCCCACCAAAGGGGAGCAGAATCACTGTTGGAGGTGGCTGCAGCCATAGAGCCTGCACCCTGGGGTCCGAGTCCTTCATTAACAGACTGTCTGCTTGTATCTGACCTCACGGAGGAAAAAAATCTGGTTTCCAGCCCTGCATGATGCTAGAAAGTGGTGTTATAGCTACATCGATACTGAATCTTTTTTTTTTTTTTTTTTGAAACTCAGAGATTTGTTTCCAGTCCAGCAGTTCCTCTAAGGAACTGGGTTGCAGCATGGATTAAGGCGCAAGCATGGCTTTGGATGGCTTGCATTTCCATGGATCTCCCTGCTAAATGTACCAAAGCCTCGCTATTGAGTGGTTCTCTGGAGGTAACTAGAGTGAGCACTTGCGACCTCTGTGGTACAATGAGGGGAATTTCATTCAGAGAGACTGTTCTTACAAGGATTTTTTTTCTAATGGCTTTTTTTCCCCCATGTGCTCCATGTTTTTTATGAGTATCCAATCTTTTCATTATGTTGGACTTTCTGTTTTATCAGGAAACAGTTTTGGAAACTATAGAACATTTCTGGGAAGGCAGGTTGAAAGTGTTGAAGCCTGCTAAGTACCACGGTATATAGCTGGTTGTGCTCCAACATGTTGTCAGGAGTCAACCGAAATCTCGAATGCAAGATCCAGTTAGAGAAATTTGTTTCTCACAATGAGGATAGTCAGATATCCCACCCTCCAGGAGAAAAAAAAAAAAAGGCATTTCCATGATATTATTTTGAGAGGAGTAGGTCCTCTTTCATTGACCTAACTTTGGAAAATGTCATTTAACCAGTTATCAGCAGATGCCTTTAATATCCCATTATTCTGGAGCGTGTAAAAAAAATGATCTTGGAAAAGGCACCTCCTACTCTCTACAAGGGTTCAATCTGAAAGGGTTTACACTCAACTCTGTAGATGACTTGTATAGTAAATTCGATTTTGTAACCCCTGATCCACGTGTCAGTGAGTCCCAAGGAGTCATTTGTTTTTGAACAGCTTGTGGTTGGCCAGCGGTAACTTTGAGACTAGGATGGTTCAGTGCGGAAGCTCTTGCCTCAGATCCATCCCATGTTCTGGATTTAGCACCACCCATTACTAACAACACGTTAACTTCACTGAATTCTCTGAGGATAATAATATCTCCTTATAATGCTGCTGAAATGGATTGCATGAGTTATTATATTTAAAGTGCCTCTCAGGAAGTACCAGCACTATATGTTTTTGCTAGACTATTCAAACCTCACGTTATTCACTAGGAAATTAGGATAAGAGAGCCATGTGTCTGTAAGATACTTGTTTAAATAAAAAGTAGAAACAGTGCAGTGGTCCCGGTGATGAGTTCCTCTTCAGAATTAAGATGAGCCATGGGACCTTCCCACTTCCAAATATATTATCAGAGAGAAAAGTATGAAGAGACTGCACAGAGGTTCCTTTGCAAGCTGAGCTGGCAGTCAGATGTGGGAAGAAAATCAGAGAGGGGGATGTTGTAGAACAGTGGTTTCTGGTAATTTAGTTGTTGATTTCCTTCTCATTGAGGGGGCCGCTAGCTTTGTGTGTGCAGCTGCTGGTGAACAGAGTGTTTTGCACACAAGTGATTTCTTCCTCTAAAACTCAAACCCTATGTTTGTTTGGGCTATTGACGGCACTCAGAAAAATCAGCTTTATTAACTCTAAAACTGTAAAATTTTCCATGTCTTTACTAAGTGAGAGCTCCAGAACACTCACAGAAGCTGTGAGTATGTGAAGAATAATCTGAACAAGGCTCACAGGGAATCTCCAGAATGTTGTTGAGAATTCTTAGACTTTCAAAGTGGATATTGACACCATGAAATTTGTATGTTGAAAGCACTGTTTAAATATATATTCAGGACTGAATCCCTGGAAATAGGTTTAAAATACTTTCTGGTCCCCAAGTTGCATGCTGGTCTTTCTAAAGCAGTAAAAGAGTAATAAAAAAGATTTGTGCTCCTCCTTATTTCTCTGTATTAAAAAGTGCTTTTCTCTGTGAATGGGTGTTTACAGTCCTTATAAAATAACTGCCTGGATTAGAAACATGCATGATAGAATCTCACAGATCTGCCTTGCTGGGATCAGGCATGAAAGGAAAAAATTGAGATGTCTGAAGAAATGCTTTGTGTCTGGGGTCCTGGCCGAGCTCTGCAGATCTAAACATCTGGTAGAAGCACATGGAGCATTCCCTGGGTGCAGTCACCAAGCCTCCTTTGTTGGTCCCAGCAGCCTTGTGCCATGCAGGGACAATCACTTCTATGGATGAGGAGACTACAGCATAGATAGAGAGGCCACGGAGAAGGAAGAAGCCAAAGCTCTTTGGGACTTTCTGTAGAAGGAAGTGCTGCACAAACAGTGGGATACTGAGCTTGGCTGTGGGGGGTCACTTGTGGCTTCCTGGACCCTGTCACTTTGCCTTCATGGGCCCCCAATGCCATAAAAAATATAGGAGGGATATGACTATGTTGGTATAAAGATAGATGTTAGCCAGGCTGGGTTCATTATTATGTATTCATTATTCTTTTTATTGTTTTCATAAGAAATTAAATTAAAATCTCTTTGTAGGCCCCTAAAAGTGCCATGACCCCTGGGCTCTAGGTCCACTGTGCCACAGGGCTGGGTCAGCCCTGGCAAGGTGGAAATGCAGCTGTGCTCTGAAGAATGAGTAGTAAGAGTTCGAATAAATGTTCAAGAAGGATTTTGGTGAACTGTATGAGCAGAGATAGGGAGTTTTGGATGGAAGCGACTTGAGCAGGGCCCTCCAACTGCCAAAAGCAAATAGTGCTTGTTGGAATGGAGGGTGTATGGAGAGCCTTGAAATCTTGGCTGAGTCAGAAGGAGAACACCAGGAGTTAGAGACGTCACCACCCAAAGCCAGGTGAAGGATCACTACCCACGCATCGTACTGCTTTCATCCACTCATAGTAAAATGAGATAAATAAGGACCCAGCAGTGAGTTTCTTATTAAGCTAAATTAATGCAAATTAATGACCTGTCCTATTTTATGTAACTAGTTCCTTCCTAATTTGGGGATTTAAAAAGTCCACCCTTTATAATGAGGGGCAAGTGATGGTCTTAGAAGATGATCCTTTCCCTTAATGCCTTTACTTGACAAAATATAAAATCAGCAACCCTACATTGGCCCCCAAAGTTATTTCACATTTTTTTTTTTATTCTGCAAAATCCAAAGGTGTTGGGGTCACAATTCTAGAAAATCTCTTGCTGTGTGGACAACCCATGCAGAACCCATGCAGAACATGAGAACCCATGTCTCAGTGGCCCAGTGTACGTGAGCTCCTCGTTTTGCTAAGCTTTCCCTGTCCCCATGTTTCCTCTGGGACCTAAGTCTGTCAGCTCCAGCCGACTATTACTCTCCTCCCTGGCTGAGTAGCTCCTATGCCGCCCTACCTAGCCACAGCAGGAGCTTTTCCAGTGTCTCTCTCTACTTTGGCTCCACTGTGGTTGCTCTCTTCTTGTACAGTGTCCTGCTGGTTGCTCTTCCTTTCCCTTCCTCCATTGTCATGGATGGAAGTAGAGCTTCCACCCCTACAGTGAGGTGACCAACAGTGATAGCAATCAATTTGAAAGGTAAAAATGATTCTCTAGCCTACAAGAGATTGCCTATGCCTTCCTTAGCTCTCATTCTGCTTGAGCCTGGTGCTTATGAGGGAAACCCTAAGTTATTGGCTATACCTAAGTGAGCATTCATGGGTCCTTTAGAGTAACTTGATGGGGCACAGAACAGTGAGCCTGCTGGGGCCTTGGCCATGAGAAGGAACTGTGGGCTAACTTCGTTGGATCGAACCACTGGATGAGTGTGGGCAGAAGCCTTGCACCAAGAACATCTGAGGGCTGGAAAGCATAGAGGAGGTGGGGAGGATGGAGAAGAGGGGCTGCCGCTAGGAGCTATTTCTGAGGATATGGAAGGAATTTGCATGCTATGGGACTGGCTGGTGCAGGGGTGAGTGAAAATTCTTAGTGAGATACAAGTATTTGTTGTCCCTTGGTTGAATGGCATCAACACATGACTGCAATGGATGGTTACCTAACTGCTGTCTGGCTCTACCAGCATGTAATACCTTAGTACTTTTCCATTATCCAGTTGACTTTATGATCCCTAGTAAATCCACATATATTACTCAGTGAAAATTACAAAAAATTTATAAACTACCTTTAAAGAGTCTCATTTCAGTTGCAACTGTTAGGACATTTCTGTTGATGCTATATGAGTAAAGAAGCTTGAAAATATTTTTAATTTATTACTGTTAAGCATTAGATTATCCAAAACTCCCATTTTAAACCATCCCACAGCATAAGACTAACTCCGCTGACTCATTAATAATTATACTGTGAATGTAATAAATGCAGTGCTATCAGTTGCTAGCTGGGAACCAACTGAATGGCACCATCGTGGCTCATCAGAACCTGAGGATACAAAGATTTGATGTTCTACATGTTATTAACCAAATACACTGGTTGAACAATGAGCAGCATATCATAATTTAAGTCAGAATCACTGAATTCCACCAACAAGCAGCCAGACCTGCCCACTTATAAATCACCTCTGGTGTGAACCTGGGCAGGTGCTAAACTTCTCTGAGCCTAACCTAGAACAATGGAGCTAAGCATGCTGGTCGTGAAGGCCCTGGAGGGAAAGTGAAGAGAAAAGCATGCCTCAGTGCATCAGACATGTGTTCTCAGTTTTAATATTTTAAAGGAAGCCTTTTGTTTTAGTTTCCTGGGATGCTGAAATGAGTAGCATAAAATGGGTCTGGGATTTATTCAGTCCTGGTTTTGAGGCTGGGAAAATGTCCAAAGCGAGGCATCATCAAGGTGATGCTTTCTCGAAGGCTTGCATTCTGGGACAGGCTGCCGGCCATCCTCCTCTTCTGCGTTCCACTGATGTATGGCTTCTGGCTGCTCCATTTGTGGCTTTCTTGATCTCATGTCTGAGTTCATCCTGTTTATAAATGACTCCAGTAGGAGGATTAAGACACACCTTAACTGAAGGAGCCTCATGAAAATGTCCTACTTACAATGGGTCCACATCCACAGGAATGGATTAAATTTAAGAACATGTTTTTCTGGGGTGCATATAGCTTTAATTGCCCACACCTTACTTGACCATTTGTGCTCCCCACGGCATGAGATCCAGAGACTGACCTTGACTGAGTTTTGCCAACCTTCTCCAGGGATGAGGGTGGCCATCCTGGTACAGTGTGTTTGCTTGCTCTCTGCTTTATCCAGTGGTTTTGTACTAGCTATATATTCTGCTTGATTAAATTGGTCACATTTGTTATCTAGTGTTTAGTATAAAACATAAAGCCTGTGTTTCCTAGAGAAAATCAGAGTCTGAGTCCGTCTTAAAAACTAAATAAGGTTGTATTTTTATGTCTGTTTCCTGAAGTTTCTGATGTATCTTTGAGACGTATTTTATTTATTTTTGCAGATAGGCATTCCTCAGGGAAGAACAGAAAAGGGGAAAATTACATTTTTAAGTCAAAGAGTGACCAAGGAGGAGTGGAGCATCCAGCCCCCGAAACAGGTAAGGGTAAACCTTGGATGTGCATCACTGAGTATAGAACTCTGCAGAACTGCTTGTCCTCTGGTTGAGGCTATTGGAAGCCACAGGAGTTCATGGCGAGTGGTGATCTGTGGATCAGAAGAATTGTATGCTCGTCTCCAGTGTTGCTCTTCACTTTGCACCTCAGTTTCCTCTTTTATACGTTGGTTAGGCTAATCATTCTAGCCCCTTTCAGTGGTAATTTCTTTGGAAAGATCAATCAGTACTCATAGTATAATGGTTAAGAACGTGTGTGATAAGATCAGCTGATGTGGGCCCAGTGGTAATTGTGCTTGTCTCTTAGAGTTGTTTGGGAGAATAAATAGGACAATTGATGTAAAGCATCTAGTACTTTGCTTGGCTCATTGTAGGAGTTCAGTAAATAAATGGCTATTATTACAGAATTATTAGTACCTTGTTCTCCCAGTGCTCTCCTGGCAAAAACAGAAGATGATAGGAATAGGGAGAGTGTGTGGAAGTACAGGGAATATTTAATAAATGGAAGAAGAATACCATAATGCCATAATTTATTTTGCTTTTAACTAGAGAGAAAACACTATAAAGGTTTTATTCTATAGAAAGGTAGCTTTTAATCTTGAATTCCACTATCTGATTAGTAGGAGAAAATTCAGGAGAATACACGACTCTTAAGGTAAAGGTCTAACCATCAAGAAAATATTCTTTTTATTCTACAGTATTCTTTTGTAATATCTAGACTGTATTAAAATATAATTTTAAAACATAAATGACCGTATGTTTTCTAAAAACTATCCAGATATCAAGTACCTGGGTGCCCCACAGTCCTCTGGCTTACTTGACTACCATACCTCCAAATATATGAATAAAAGTAGTTCTGTTCCCCCATAGACATGCAGAGGAAATCCAAAACTATCAGGAGTGGACTTCCTCGGCTTCATACCCCAAAATGTAAAGCCTTGTCTGTTTGTACTCTCTGTTTCTTCCTCTCCCCCACCCTTAAGGAAGAAGTACCCTTCTTTCTAAGTTCAGTCTCTCCACCTGACCTGCCCTTGATCTAGCCTTTTATCTCCTGAGGTATGTTTCTCCATCATTTATTGACTCTCTAGTGATTTTTTAAAAAATATTTTTATTGACAAAACAAACAACATACAAACACAAACAGTTTCTTAACATATGAACGTTCCACAGTTGGTGTATAATCGGTGGCTCACAATATGATCACAAAGTTGTATATTCATCACCATGATTATTTCATAGAACATTTGCATCACTCCAATAAAATAAATAAAAAGAAAAAGCTCATACATACCATACCCCTTACCCTGCCCTCTCATTGACCACAAGTATTTTCCAATATATTCTAACTTTTGCTCCCCCTATTTTTTTTCCTATACCCCTTATTACTCCCTTTCATTGATCACTAGTATTTCAGTCTACTCAATTTATTTTAACATTTGTTCCCCCTCTTATTTTTTATCCATATCTTTTACTCATCTGTCCATACCATAGATAAAGGGAGTATCAGATACAAGGTTTTCTTCACAATCACACAGTCATAGTGTGAAAGCTATATCATTATACATTCGTCTTCAAGAAACATGGCTACTGGAATACAGCTCTACAGTTTTAGGTACTTCCCTCTAGCCACTCTAATATACCTTAAACTAAAAAGGGGATATCTATATAATATGTAAGAATAACCTCCAGGATAACCTCTTGACTCTGTTTGAAATCTCTCAGCCACTGAGATTTTATTTTGTCTCCTTTCTTTCTTCCCCTTTTCAGTCTAGAAGATTTTCTCAATCCCTTGATGCTGAGTCCCAGCTCATTGTAGGATTTCTGTCCCATGTTACACCTCTGGGAGTCATGTCCCACATAGAGGGGAAGAGCAGTGAGTTCACTTGCCATGTTGGCCTAGAGAAGGAGAGAGAGGCCACATCTGAGCCACAAAAGAGGTTCACTGGGGTGACTGTTAGACCTAATTTTAAGAAGACTTAACCTATCCTTTGTCGGATTCTGCTGGTTTGAAATGATGTATGTCCCCTAGAAAAGCCATGTTTTAATCTTAATCCCATTTTGTAAAGGCAGCCATTTCTTCTAATCCCTATTCAGTATTGTATGTTTGAAACTGTAATTAGATCATCTCCATGAAATGTGATTTAATCAAGAGTGATTAAGCTGGATTAGGTGACGAGATGTCTCTACCCGTTTGGGTGGGTCTTGATTAGTTTCTGAAGTCCTATAAAAGAGGAAACATTTTGGAGAATGAGAGATTCAGAGAGAGCAGAGCAGAACAACATAGCCACAAGAAGCAGAGTCCACCAGCCAGCAACCCTTGGAGATGAAGAGGGAAAATGCATCCTGGGGAGCTTCATGAAACAGGAAGTCAGGAGAAGAAGCTAGCAGATGACACCATATTTGCCATGTGCCTTTCCAGATGAGAGAGAGACTCTGTGTTCACCATGTGCCTTCTCACTTGAGTGAGAAACCCTGAACTTCATTGGCCTTCTTGAACCAAGGTGTATTAGTTAGGGTTCTCTAGAGAAACAGAATCAACAGGGAACACTTGCAAATATAAAATTTATAAAAGTGTCTCACGTGACCGCAGGAACACAGAGTCCAAAATCCACAGGGCAGACTGCGAAGCTGACGACTCCAATGGAGGGTCTGGATGAACTCCACAGGAGAGGCTCACCAGCCGAAGCAGGAATG
>PVIY010040637.1:0-22217 GCA_004026745.1 Myrmecophaga tridactyla | reverse complement strand
TTTTTTTCTCTATTATCGTTTTATTTCTTTTTCTGATGTCTTTTTATTTCTTTCTCTAAATTGATGCAAATGTTCTAAAAAATGATGAATATGCAACTATATGATAATATTAAGAATTACTGATTGTATATGTAGAATGGAATGATATATTAATGTTCTTTTGTTAAGTTTTTTAATTAATAAAAAAGTTTAAAAAAAATTATGTTTGATATCACTATACTGTTATTTAGTAGCTGTGTGCTCTTGGGCACGTTTGAGCCTCAGTTTCCCCACTGATGAAGGAGGGCAACCCTGTCCACCGTGGAGTGGTCTGCTGGCCTGTGGCAAGTGTGTGCACAGCCTTGTGGGCCCGCGGTGCCCGTGCCGCCCATGCCACCCCTTCCCCATTCCCGTCCCTGGCTGCAAAGCTCTGTAGCTAAGTAACCCTGGCTGGTGTGTGGCTCTGGCAGGGTGCTCGCAGGAAGCCGCCTTGCTGCCTCCTCTCAGGTGACAGCTGTTTCCATGCAGATGCCTCCCCCGTCTTCTGGGGTGGTGAAAAAATGGGGAGAGCCTCCCAGATTTAAATTTGGAATGTGCGTGGAGTTGTGCCAGCCTGCTGATGGGTCTGTGGCCAGGTACCCTTGGGGTTAACTGCTGCTCCTGGTCCAGGAAACTTGGTGGTGCCTGGGGCTGGGTGCACACTTGATGCCCAAGTGCTGGGGGAGTCCCCAAACAGCCTGTGGGGCTGGAACCTGCCACTGTCCGCCCCCTATCTAAAGAGTCTTTCCCTGGTGGTGTGACTTGCCTTTGGACAAGGGGCAGGTGGAAGACACCATTGGGAATTGTGTGCACAATAGGAGTTAGGGAAAAAGGGACCTCAGGCCTGGGTGCCCTTGGCATCTTCCCCACCAATGCCCCTGGTCTCAGGGTGTCCACAGAAATGGGCTTCTCCCTGAGCAGAGATCGCTCACCCATGCCCGGCCTTCCCAGAGCCAGGGGGCCCCTTTGCACACAATGGGCTTCCAGCTCCAAGCCCCCCCTTACCTCCTCCATGCCTGGAGCCCTTTGTAGAGAGGCCCCCTTCAGCTCTGGGTGAAGGCCACCCTCATGGTTGGTGCACTGCAAAGTCTTGCACAGTAGGGTGACAGGAAGGGCAGGGGTGGTGGTGGCCACCTAGAGCCAGGCTGCCGCAGCTGAGGCCAGGGGCTGCTGTGGACTTGGAAGCTGTGCATGGACGTCCTTGGTGGCTTTGGCCTGAAAGTGCTCCTTCTTCTTCCCATCTGTGTGTGATTCCACCTTGGGGGTATCCCCCAGGTGTGAGCAGATGGGACCTCATGTGGCAGGTCCAGTGCACATGGTATTCTTCACGCAAGGGATGGCAGGCAGAACCCCAGCTAAGCTTGCCTTGGACCCTGGCAGGCTGACCCCCACCCCTCATCCCAGCTCCAGGGGGCAGTGGGAACCGGGAACCTGGTCTGCCTCACCCTTCAGGGCCTGGCTCATTGGGTCTCCCTTATCCTGAGCCTCTCCTGGAGTGGGGTTGGTGTCAGCAGCTCCATTTCTTGGGGAACAGAAGCCAGGTCACCTGCCCAGGACATCCAGCTGTGATAGTCTCACTGGCAGTTATTCCTCTGAAGTGGCTTTGGGGCACAAGATGGGGGGTGTCAGAAGGACCACCGGTCACATCCCACCAGATGGGAAACTGAGCTGGGTCCAGCCCCAGGCCTCATCCGGCCCCGTCCAGTGCTTATTCCTCTGGGCAATGAGGTCCTCTGTGCACCCTCTCAGTTCCCTTCCTTTCCTGCCTTCGTGTTGAATGTCTATGAGACAACCCTTCTGAGTTGAGGACAGTTTTCTTCTTGCATCTTTGAGGAGTCTTTTCACCTGCTCAGGAGCACGAGCAGAAGAAAAAAATGGCAGTCTATAAATTACCATGACCTCTTACCTGCCCAGGTACACAAAATAAACCTGGATGCTTTCTCTTAGTATGCAGTGTACTGTCTATTTTTAACTTGTACATTCAGGGCCCAAAAAGAAAATTCTGGGAGGAAGTAAGAGCACGTTGACGTTGCAAGCATCCGATCACCAAAGAAACCAAGCGAATCACCGAGATGGCGTCCTTCATCAAAGGCGTGCCTTGACAGAAAGGGGGCCTCTTGCATCAGGCCCCATGTGTGGTTTCTGTCCCTTCTCTTCTGCTGCTGTGCACTTAATTCTGTTCCAGCCATGTCAGGAGGACTTGAGGGGAAAAAAATCCCACCATTAAAGCCGTGCTCTTTGTTTTTTCAATCTGTGACCCCAGCAATCTCTTTAGCAAGCCATGGTTCAGTGAACTGGCACACAGCAGCCGTTTGGCAGTGGAAAAATCATAAAACAGATGGAAGCTTTACATTTTCGTTTAGTTTTTAAGAGCAGTTTTTATAACATCGCTTAAAACCCTTAAAACCATTCTGATGCATCACACTGTTTACACTCAAAGCTTTGTAGCTAAGATGTTTAAAGTATGGAGAATGTTTTAAAATATTTTATAGTTATGATATTTAGATAATTGGCAAGAAAAAAAATAGTTTGTTGAGATTGCAGGGATGTTGGTAACCGTGAAGTGACTTATGAGTCTCAATAAATATGTCCAGTTCGGTGGAAAGTACAAACTCAGTTAAAACAAAACAACACAAGAGGGAACATCTTTTTGGTGAAATCATTTCCTTTTCTTAATCAAAAAATGACAGGCAGTCCTTAGAACTCCCATCTGTGCGGCATGGCTTCCTGGCTCTGCTCCCCACTTCTCCTCTGCTGATTGATCACTGAGCGCATCGGGGCATCGCGATTCCACATGAGTTCATGCAAACACCAAAGTTAATGCAGTTCAGTTTTTAGGAGACCACCTTAAAGTAAATCCAGGACAGCAACCCCCACATCTATTTTGTGCAGTGGGACTTGGGGAGAGTTTAATGTCAAAGAATTTATGCAGAGCTAGGTTTTGGAACTCCTTTTTTTTTTTCCCCAAACTGTCCCAAAATGGCATTGATCAAAAACAAAAACTCCTTTTAACTTTTCTAAGTGCTCTGAAGGAAAGTATGAAATAATCTGTGTGTGGACCACAAATGTGGAGAATGCAAACATTTCACAATAAACATGTTTAAATGAAAGTCCCTGGCAAGATAGCCTGAAAGATAGTACATGATGGGTTAATTAATGCATACTCATAAAAATAAACCTCACTTTTAAGATTTGACCAATAAAAATCATTAGCATATTTGGATCAGATGACTTTATGTATACATTGAACTTCTCTATGGCAAATTGTCCTTGGAAAGCCTGGAAACAGATTTTGGTTTAAAGTCAAAACTCCCTTTCTATCTGTTCTTTTGTGTTTCCAATACTGTGATATGATGATTTATTCTGGTTTTATGTTATACCTGCAATTGATCTACTGGTGATGGGATTAAATTTATCATTTTAGATTTATAAATCATACTTAGATAGCCAGAAAAATGTTTAGTTGCATAAAAATTCCTATTGTTTGCTTGAAACATACAGCATTTAATTTTCACTGTAATCAAACTGCGATAGAGCATTACTTTTACTCTGTGATTTTTTTTGTTATCTCACATAGAATCATCTTGGTTATTCACAAATGCTGTTTTTTAAAAATTACTTTCCTGAAATCACATTTTCAAACAAATGTTGACTTTGGGTTGTGGATTATGTAGCGGTATGAGGTTCTGTTAGATTAGAAAGCTTAGATTAATTTTCTACGCCTAATTACAGTATAAGAGGTTTTGGTTTTATGTTGTGCTTTTTGTATAGGAAAAGACAAACTGCTACAAAGACTTCTTCAGGATGAAGCAAACAGTAAAACCAAACTCAATTTTAAAAGTCCTGAAGTTAGAATTCATGAACTCAGGAGAAGTGAAGTTACAACTACCCAGACAGTGAAATTCTGAACCCAAGATAATGCCACATTTCAAATCCATATTAAAGTAACAACAGCCCAGCTAAAGTTATTGAGGAAAAAAATTCCAGCGTGAGTTTAATTTTGTCCAAGTTTATGGACAGCTTATTTTGAACTGATGTGCAATAAAGTTGCCAGGCAGAACAATTTAAAGAAATGATTTAAAAAAATTTTTTTTTCTTACACAGTTTTAATAGAAAGTGTAGAGCAGTAAACACCTGACTAAATCATTTGGGTTTTTGTCACTGTCATGCTTGGCCACGTGTCATTTTCAGTTGTGCTTTCTGTGAGGCTGTTACTAGCCCAGTTGCACAAATGCCCAGGCCTGACCCACCCGAGTCAGGGGTCCTGGGGCTTTGGCTGCTGACCGCAAACGTATTCCGTGTGAACTGAAGTGGCTCGGGGCAGACCCTTCCATGGAGGCATCCTGAGCTTGTCTGGGAGCAAGACAAGTAACCGCTCCTAAGAAAGAGGGTTTCACATGAATGTTTCTGGAAAAAGGGCTTGTGGGTTTAAGGGATCCAGCCAATTATAAACAGTGTCAGCTTCAAACCCTCATTTTGTGCCAGAGACTCAACACTGCCTATTTTAGGGATGCTGTGTTTATGACTGCAAAACAAACCTCTGCATGTGTATTTGTCCTGAGCCACACCTAGTGATTCCCTTAATAATCTCCAGCACCAGCTCTAGTTACCAATGCTAACAAGCTTCTCAGCCACACCAACCCCCACTGCCCCCAAGTTGAGGGAGCTTGACACCGTCTAGGGCCCAGATTTTGGGGGGGGGTGCCTGCAGGAAGGATGTATCTAGAAGGAACTGCTGCCCATCTGGACGTGAAGGGGAGGAGGTGCTGGCCACCACAGGGCTTCTAACTGGGAGTTCCCATGCACCTCTGCACCATGCAATTGGATTGAAAACTGAACATGTGTGCATGATTTTACCTCTGAGAAGGCCCATCCTTTCCATCAGATTTCTAAGAGAGTGCCTTTCTCATTTATAGCCAAAGAACATATAAACTTCTATAAAGGATCTTTTAATCGAAGGACTAGGAGACGGTAACTTAGTCTTGAGGAAACTGGGAGTTCCTTCAGGATAAATTTACAGACTTCTGGGTTGGATGCAGAAGCTTAGAGGGCAGGGGGAACTGGCAAGACAGTCCCCTTCCCCAGCCTCTCACTGTGCCACATTCAACAAGTGCCACATTTCTAGGTAAAATGTTAAGATGACCATGAAGGAAAAGCGGGGCAAAGCATGGGGCAAGACCCAAGAAAGCAGTCAAAGGCTGGTGCTCCTTTCCTGTGGTCTCCACCAGGACCCCACCCCTAGCATCTAGGGTCAGTGCTGGCATACACCCCTGTGCCAGCTCTCTGATCTCCCCAACCTCAGGGCCTGTCCTCAGTTACAGGACAAGGGTCACTGTCATGAGCCACCTTTGGGTTCCTGCTGGGAGCTCAACCTGGGCTCCTCCTTGTTCCCTCATTTGTGCCAACACCAGACCTTATATCTCAGGAATAATTAGCCCTTGTGTCTCACCAGGGTTGGGGCCACTTTTAATTTTCCTCTGCCCCCACCCCCGTTGGTGGGGCTGGCATGCCACACCTTGGAAGCTGCTGGCCGGTGAGTGGGCTGGAGCAGGGTGGGAGACCTATAGTGGCCTGGAGATTCAAGCTCCCAAGAGCCAAAAGTGCTTTGGAGACCCTTGGGAACAACCCTTCCTCGTACAGTCTGGACAGTTGAGGCTTGGGAAGGGACCGGACTCCTGAGTTTGGACAGTGAGTTTGGGGCAGTTCCCCTGATTCTGAGCTTAGGGATCTTGTCATCACATGCGCTTCTTGTTCAGTTAAGTGTATGGTGAGCAAACGTTCTCTGCAGAGACAATATAGATGGTCAGTTCTATGAGATTTCCTCTCCTGCTGACTCATCTTTCAATGTGATGATTAATGATAATAACCAAAGCAGCACAGCAACTACGTATGTGCCAGGCACATTATCTCATTTAATTTTCATATATTGTCTCATTTTATTCTTTCAATAACCTCCTAAGGTGGGCCCTACCATTCTCCATATTTTTACAAGGGAGGAAATTGAGGCTTGGAGAGCTTGTGAGGTGCCCAAGGCACACAGTTTGCTGAGAAGTGGGTTCAAAGTCGGGGAACTCACCTCGAAGGTGCAGAGTTTGGCACTGTCTACTGGGTGGGTTTCCCCACAAAAATGCCCCACAGGAGAGCTGTGGGATGACTCTTCCAGCTTCCACATGGCTGAAGGTTTCTCTTTAATAGATATTTTACATACATAGGTTGGGAATAAATGTTGTGTTTTATTTATGGCAGAAGGATGTAAAGTTTCCCTGGGAAATGCATTGATTTAAGGAAATATGTGAGTCCATCTCAAGAAAAATCTCAGTGAATGGTACAGGTATAAGCAGATCTAGCAATAAGGAGGAGGTGGTGGGCAAATGATTGAACTTTGGGTGGCACTGCCCCCGATAGCGCTGAGGTGGGAGGATAGTGGAAGCTGTCATCAGACCACGTGTTGAAGGTGTGCCAGATGAGCTCTTCTCTTCCTTCTGGGAGATGACTCTGATAGTAACTTATAGCTGGAAGCCTTTTGTGCTTATTTGTCCCGACACGTGTTGAAGAGCAGAGCTGTGGAAAGCAGAAGTCCTTTATCCTCTGATGGGAACCACAATAGGTAGAACTAGGTTGTCTTTGGTTCTCTTCAGTAACTTTGCCTTACCTCTCTGTTAACCCACAAGGGGACTGGCTTCTGGCTTAGGAATCAATGGTAGGGCTGGAAGCAGAAGACATGAGCAGGTGGTTTCTACTGTGAATGTAGAGAGACTAGAGGGCATTGGCCAAGCCTCTTGGGACTGATGAGTTGTGCTGCCCAGGGTTGCCTGGGTGTTGATGGCTCTATAGGGACTGGCATATACTCCTGCCAACACTGGGCATCCAGGATACCTCCCCCCCATGCAATTAGGACTCTGGTGCCCCAGAGTAACATGTTCATAGGTCACTAGGAAAGTGCCAGTCCAGTGATTCTCACACTGACTTCTGTGGGACCACAAGGAGTTTCCAAGGAGAGATTTCAGTGGTCAAAAGAAAGGGAGGACTCAGCGTTCTCTGCAGAGTTGGTGAGAGTAACTGTGCTTTTATCAGCTCATACTTTGGATTATCTTGTGGAAAGGATTCTACTACAAGAAAATGCTGAAAACCCATGATTCTAGAACCAGCTCTTGGTTCTCCAGATGGGAAACTGAGTTCCTCAGAAGAGTAAAGAATCACAGAGATAGACTCTTGAGTGTCGTTTAAAATAGCAATGTCCTTATTTATGTAAAGCAGTGGCCTTCGGTAGAAAACAAAATATATACATGGAAGGAGATGCTCGGGTTCCTGTGATCCCGTCCCTGGTTTTAGGAGGTCCAAAACCAGAGCATTTGATAGCGATGGATGTCCACCTGGGCTCAAGGTGTCCACGAGAGGGATCCAAGCAAGAGAACTGCTCAGCCACAATGACAGTGGCAATGAGGGCTGATAGTTGAGCATTCACTGGGTGCCACAGCCTGAGCTAAGTACTTTTAGATAAGCTATCTCTGTTACACATCCCCAGGCCCTTCAGAAGTAGGTCCTGTTATTATCTCCATTCTGAAGATGAAGAAGCTGAGGCTCAGTGTAACATTGTGGCTTCTCAGTAGTGGTGCTGGAACTACCTGGGGTCCATGCCGGTCACCCTAATCTCCCAGGATAAGCCCTTGATATCTGTGATGTCTAGCTGGGTCAACCCGAAGCAACTGGGATGGGGGTCTCATAGGCAGAAAATGGTGACCCAGTTCCTGTTACAGCAATATTTCTGTCTCTATCCTCCTGACTGCATAGAGCAACATCTCACTGGCTTTCCCACATGGTGCTCTAAGTGTCCGTGGCCTTTGAGAAACAGGCAGGAAGCCGAGGATGGGCAAACAAAGAGCTTGACGATAAATAAGGGCGAGAACCTCACTTATCAAATCTTCTCTTTTATTTTCCATCCACCCACCAGGTGGACATGCTTCAGGAATTCACATATACTTGTTGATTAAAATATTCCAGTGATATTCTTTCTTTTGTTCACTCATGAAGGCCTTAAATATTTTGTTTATGCATGTGTACATTCACATGTTCATTCATTCATTTATTAATTTTTAAAATTACTTTGATCACCAAGCTATCTCTCCATTCATCCATTCATGCATGCCTTTGTGCGTTTTTTTCATTTATTTACGTATTTGTTCACGTATGTCTTATTTACGTATTTGTCACGTATTCATTCACTCAACAAATAAATCACCTTGAAATGAATTAAAGCCTCTTGAGAACTGAGTAATATTTTAACCATGACCCAGGGTAGACTCTGGGTATCTTTCTCATAATTGGATGTAGATGTACACAAAGGGAGGAAATTATTGGCTAAACTCATCCACTGAGTTGTGGCCATGGAATTTGAATGCCGCCTCTGTGCAGAGGCCCTTGAAGTCTCTCTCTCAGTTCTTTCCTACAACCTGGTAATTCCTTGGCCCCCTGGACCTCATCAAAAGGTCTTCCTGTGACCCTGAGCATTCGTGGGTCACCTCTGGAACTTGAGACCTGGCAGAATCCCTTGTGGGAAGCAATAGAGTGTTGAGTCCAGGAACCAGGGCTCTAGTGTGACAAAGTTAGAAGGAGAAGCTGTCTGTCCAGCTATTCTCATGAGGGACATAGGTGCCATGGGGCAGAAGCTGTAGTGAAGGTACTAAGGGTCATACAGAAATAGTGTTCCCTTCTCTTCCCCCACCAAAGATTCTCTACACATTTTCTTTTTTGAACTTTGCCTTATCCCTGTGAAGTCGAAGGGTGAATGTTATCATGCATAGTCACTAGTTGTGGTCTTATATTTGAAATCACAGAAAACACAATCCAAAGATGAAGCCAAATCTTTAGTAATGTTAATAAGATGGATCACCAGGCTAAGAATAAGTGCTTCACATTTGGATGTGAAATAATTGGGGAAGGACCTTCTGCCTCCACCAGATGAATGAAGATTAGAAATATTTTTAGTGCTAAGCACTGAGTGGGTGACACAGGTATGAGTTGATTGTTAAGATGGCTTACATGTGGACTTTTGGTTTATCAAGATTGCATTTGCTCTTGCACTCAGTTTTCCTTACTGTCCGAGACCTCAAATGCATAAATGCACCCATTTTGTTCCCTGGACCATGTTTCTAGGACCTGGGTATAAGGAGTCTTTTGATCCATAGAGCATCGTTTAATGCATTCCATACATGCAGTTGCACCTGTAGGTTCCAGATAATGTTCCCAGACTTTAGAATTTTAGGAAGACTTCCCCTTCCTGCAGTGGAGGCAGTCCAGGTGGCCAGTTTGGAAACCATCCTGCCTGCCTTCCCTTAGACTGTAGTTAACTCCCAAGATACCCTCCTTCCCTCAGGTCCTCATGAAGCCTCACCTTTAGAAGCCAAACTCAGGTGGCCTGCTTCACCTTGTGGCTCCATTGTATCAGAACCTCACCCAGGAGGAATTGGAATTGTGGACTCATGGCCAATCAAAAGAGTTCTTACTGTACACTGGTTCCCTAGGAAACCAGAGTATACACTTGAGAAAGACTACTGGAAAAGGAAGAAATACAGATGGGCATAGCTCCCAACCTCACTCTCAATATCCACCACCCTTTTGCCTATTCTCTGCTTGATTTTAAATACAGTCGTAAACACTCAGGCCAGCTAGCAGCATGGTCGGATATGGTATTAATTTCTTTGTGGTTTATTTGTGAAGGAGTCAACCGTATAAATCACTCTTTGAGCCTCTGAGACAGAAAGTGAAATCACATCTTCAACTGGAGGAATAAAGTGTGTTACCATTAAAATCTAAGAAGAATATGTGATCAGTTTGAGGTTCCTAATGTGAGGATGGTTTTGATAACCTTGGCTATAGATTATGTGGAATACTCAGAAAGTTATTTCCACCCCATCCCCACTTCTCTCTGTTTTAGTGAAAAGCATTCTGTACCTCTCAGTGATATATCATTAGAAAGTCTGGTGTCCACTGGACAGTCCACTTGTAATGCCATTTTTCATGACTTGTTTAATTAACAACCATTTTTGACCTAGACTTGATATAGAAGTGTTGCTATTCTCTCCTGCTAAATTATGTCTAATGAACATATTTGCATGTTATCAGATATAGCAATACATCATTTCAAATTTCGACATTTAAGCCTGTATCACTCAAAACAGCTTTTGTGGATTAGTAAGCAGGTGAAATAAAAAATCTCATTTCATATCTGACATTAATAACTTTCTGGGGGAATGAGCATTGGCATTTATGTCTGGACCAGAATTGAGCCCAATGTCCTAGAAACACAAGGGCAGCAGACAAACCTACTCACCAGATAGGAAAATAAATCATGCATAATGCAGAATTTCTACCTTACATATTAATTAATGTGCGCAATCAATTACTGATGTTACAATATGAGGAAAAAACTGGTGGGGAATGGGGTAATAAAAAATACCTATAGATTTATCTGCTTCTTTTTTTCTATTTAAACAAATAGTCTTCAAGCCTGTGAATGCTGTGTTGAGACATGCTCTGAATAATAAGCATCATAAAATCTAATCAGATTTATAAGAGGAATTGATTGTTGTGGCAGGAGGAGAGGGTGGAAAATAAGTTGAAATTTAAGTGTTAATTTTTATGCTAATCCACAGTGGCTTCATATGAAGCAATTTTGTTCTGTGCCACAAATATAAAATTGTCCCTTGCAGAGAAATGTCAGCTTGCTAGACCTGAAAGCAGTAATTTATTAGGTATGTTTCTATTAGTATGTGTCACAGTTGTTAGCAGGCTATACCCACAATGGTGCTTCATACGATCCTCCAAGTCTCAGAATGTTTCCGCTCAGTGGCTGGAACGTGGGGCATTAATACATTATCATATGCAGGGTGGTCTGTGCCCTGTGGACAAAAGGCTATTTAATACAATTTAATGTCATTCTGAGAAGAAGTGGAAAAATAAAGACGGGGAGTAAAATGGCATCTGTGTGTTTCATAGTGCACTCATGCAAAAAACCCTCAGTTTAAGAGGTATGACATTTCTGCCAAGAAAAAGAATAAAACTGGGGCATTTTTTTTATAACCTGTTCCCCACTGCAGTATTTTCTAAATGCTATTAAGTGATCGATTTACACAGCCACGTGATGATGTCATCCATAAGAAGGGGAATGCAGATGACAGCAAAATACTGGTGACAGTGACCTTGTTTCAGAATGCTTGGAAGCCTGTCAACTTTGCTTCCAGGATATGGTTTCAAAGAATGTACTTTTTGGACAATATCTAGTTACTGGGTAGTGAGTTAATAGAGTTAAGGGTTCTGATGCAATTCACATATAGGTCAATCACATGCACCAACATCTACTCTGTCACTATCATTTGCATATAGCATTCATATGTTAATGATGCCTCTTTTTACTCAAGTAATATATTTCAAAAACAAGATTTGCAATCAGTTTGGGTCAGTATATTACAAGCAATTTATCATTTTCTCCTTCTTGTTATGATTTTAAGAAAAATATCTTGAGTGATGGCTGCTATATTTGAGCAGGGCTCTGATTTATACAAGAAGCCCCTTAATGGGAAAGCTTCCATTCTAAAGCTGCTTAAAGCCTTATAAATCAATAATGACACAGATGGACTGGTGATAATTTATTTAGAATGCCTGATAGCAAATATTGTTGTACAGATGATTAGAGTGGTGACTGTTTTAGCAGAAAGCCTTCCCTCTCTTTGTAAACGGTAAGTCTGAACAAAAAAGTGCTCACATACGGACTTCGTGGAGGAAATCTTCTTGCTGGGTCTGGATTGTAAAAGGGAAAACATGGGGAGAAGAACAAAGAGACTTCCCACTCCTGTCAATATAATCATATCAAACACTGTTTCTTTAACAAAACAGGACCTCTTAATGGGATTGTGTCTTCAGGTGTAAATAGCATTAAAAGCCGCTTCTCCTCTCCTCTCTGCCCTGATACAGCACAAGGAGTGAGAAAATAAAGTGGAGGTTGTCAGAAGTGGCAGCTGCTTGGAATCCTGATAAATATAAGCTTTTATTGATCTGATGAAAATGAAAGATCCCAGTGCTAGCCAGTATTTAGCTTCTTGTCTGCAACACGTCACCGGTGGCCTTGCTTTGGGATAGATTTTCATTCTCATACACCGGATTTGGTTTCATCTTTAACCTTTGCAGTTGAATTTCCTTGACCTCTGCACAGCGCTGTGATTTGGCGAATTTGTTACATTTCACTTTACATCATTTCTTTCTATCTTTTCCTTTTGTGATAGGGAGCTGGGACACCCCTCTGGCAATCTGTCAGTGCCTGAACCAGCTGCATCCTTTCTGGGGCATTTTCTCACCAGACTGACAGTCCTTAAGACAAGTATGCAGTTAAGCTGCTAAGGTAAGTCTGACCACATCAGAACTCTTTGCTCCAGACTCATGGCCATTCCTTCTGCTTTCTTGCGTTGCCCTGACACAAACCCAAATGAAACAGCTCCTCTCTCCTCCTGGCCAGGGCTTCCTCTCAGCCTCTCTCCCCATCCAGGTGGGACTGCCATACCTGCCCACTAAGTTCTCGGGGGAGTGGAGGCTGGCAGGGCTGCTGCCCAGGCTGGGGAGACATTCATTTGTGCTTTGAGTGTGTTTGGGGATGGCTGGAGGCGGGGGCAGGGGGGACAAAGGAATGTTATTTTTCCCCTCCATGGCTTAATTCCTTTCTGAAGTTTTCTTCTGGTATAAATATGAGGCTTCAGTTCAGAATCCTGAGGTGCTGCAAACATTATCTGGTTCCAAGAAAGTGCTACTATTATTTTGAGTAGTTTTGATGCGACCAAATCAAAGTGAAGATTTGAAATTGCTTTTCTGAAAGCCCAAGCTGAAGTCATAAATTATTCTGCACCATGATTCTTTCTGATAGTAAAACCATACCTCTTTGCCTGACATTGGTGAAATGTGGAAAAGTGAGAGTTAAAAATAAAATGAAACATTTACATCTTGGCTGTTGAGAGCCTCAGATAGACATCAAGGCCAGTCGATAAATGTCGCTATCAATTAGGCTTCCACAGTTACCTTCAGATATTGGTTTATTAGCAATTGTACAGGTGCGGGGTTTGGCATTAGAAGGTGAAGGGTTGGGGAAAATGCAAGGAAATCCCATGAAAATGAAAGCAGGGTCTGGGGGCCCCAGGTCTGCTTGGCATCAGGGGACAGGAGACTGGCAGCACTACAAGCCTCCCAGAATCTGGTAGGAGAAAACATCTGCAGTGAGAGTTGGAAGTTTTCCTCTTTTTTTTGTACCCCTTCATTTGAGTTAGAGAGTGTTGATTTCACACTGCGGTGAGTGTTCTCCATCAGCTTCTTTGTGGGTGTATTCCGTGTTAAGTAAAAGGAGCAGTGAACAGCCGTTGTCACTTCTGTGTCGCTTCCACCCAAGGTGGGTCTCCCTTGACGCAGGCCACCAAGTCTCTTCTAGCTATTGAGATGAGCCCATGGGCCTTGGGCTGCCAGGCTGAGTGGTTTGGCGAGTTCCCTCCTCAACATATAGCAGGCAGGAACGACTTTTGGTTCCAGAGCTGTTTGGTTGGGAAAACAAGGCTGCAGTTGCCAGTAAGGTTTAGAATTTGCCTGCCAGATAAGGGAATGTCTGTGAAGACTATTTTCCCTCTTGGGAGGCAAAACACAGATGGGGGAGTTAGGAGTCTTACAATATTTAGCTGCTACATGGGTGGTGGGGATTCTGCTGCATGGATGCTCACAGCTTCTGAAGGCCTGGTTTTAGCATCACCACAGAGGGACTTGGGAAAAGTGTCGGACAAGACTGGCTTTCTCCAGGGGTGGAGTACCAGACTGTTTGGATCTCTCCATGCTCTGGGCCTCTAGAGGGGGAGCAGGAGGTGCTGCACGGTGCCGGCTGCTCTCCTTTATCCTTACTGGATGGGAAGGAAAGGCAAGGACAGACCAGCATGCCTGACCTGGAGGTGGGACTGTGAGGGAGGAGAATCAGGTACTGCTCCTTCTTTCCACATGGTGTAGACATCCCTTATGTGGGTTGCTTAGACTCATGGAAAATAAAGCCAATTACCTGGTGCTCCATGGGATTGGCCATGAGAAAGCAGGGAACTTTTCCTGGGTGTAAAAATGTGTATCTTGGAATAAGGTTGAGGTCACATGAGTTGGAACTAGGATTAGAGCTTTTACATCCAATAGCAAAATCTGTCCTCTAGAGATTGAGGAATGGGACAGGTCTCAGAAAAAGGCAGTAAGCATTTGGGCACTTCCCTCCCAATCCCCCTGAGCTTCCATCCCCAATACATGGATTTCTCAAGCCCTGGACTTGGGCTCTTCCTCCAAGTGGTCCTTAACTGTGCTGAGCTGCCTGAGAATAGGTGGCATATGGGCTAATCCAATCCCCAAGCTGTTCCTGATTTCTGCAGGCCCAGTCAAGGGATGTGGGAAGGGGAGTTGGGACCTGTGTACTCCTGCCAGTCTCCATCTATGCCCTCCCAGTTCTGGATATCTGACTTCTCTCAGTCTTATGTAAAATGCTGTGCAAATGCAACTCCAGAGCAAACCTTGGCTCCCTCTTCCAACCAAGCTTCCATCCCTAAGCACTGGTGACATAGAAATCCTGCAGTCACCCACTAGAAACTGAAGCTCTGACATCAGAAAGTAATTTAATATCCCACATCAACACAGATTGCCAGAACACCTCCAGCAAGGATTGGAGAGTGAGCAAGAGTCTTGGCTGCTGAGATCCCATAGCTTCTGTTCTAGTTTGCTAGCTGCCGGAATGCAATATACCAGAATCAGAATGGTTTTTAAAAGAATTTAATAAGTTGCTAGTTTATAGTTCTAAGGCTGAGAAAATGTCCCAATTAAAGCAAGTCTATAGAAATGTCCAATCAAAGGTATCCAGGGAAAGATACCTTGGTTCAAGAAGGCCAATGAAGTTCAGGGTTTCTCTCTCAAGTGAGAAGGCACATGATGAACACAGTCAGGGTTTCTCTCTCAGCTGGAAGGCACATGGCGAACACAGCATCATCTGCTAGCTTTCGCTCCTGGCTTCTGGTTTCATGAAGCTCCCCGGAAGGCGTTTTCCTTCTTCATCTCCAAAGTGCTGGCTCATGGACTCTCTGCTTCGTGGTGCTGCAGCATTCTCTGCTCTCTCCGAATCTCACTCATTCTTCAAAATGTTTCCTCTCTTATGGGACTCCAGAAACTAATTAAGACCCACCCAAATGGGTGGAGACATGTCGTCACCTAATCCAGCTTAACAACCACTCTTGGTTAAATCACATCTCCAGGGAGATGATCTGATCAAAGTTTCAAACATACAGCATTGGATAGGTATTAAAACATGGCTTTTCTAGGGGACATACATCCTTTCAAATAAGCACAGCTTCATTTTTCGGAAAGGCCCCAGCTCTCATGCAGGGAAGCCCTGTGGCTTCCAGAAGGACAGGGCACTCAGAGCCCAAGCAACCCAACGGACACTTTTTTTTGACACTTTTTGGGCACCTGCTATGATGCGTGGGGACCCCAGACACTGTGAACTCAGGTTGCTTACCCCTCTGGGGCTGGCCCAGGGGTGCTCCCATTCTCTGGGCACTAATGACCTTCACTATATATTGCAGCTGAATCACTGTCAGAGCAAACAGGAGTAATTGTTATTCCATGATGACAACAGGCCTAGCATCCATGTGGGGGGACTTTGCGTCATACTCTATCCCCATCAACAGAGCTCCAGGAGCTCTGATAACTCCTTCATAACCCCCAAGGGGGGTAGAGTAGTAAGATCCTGTTATGCTCACGTTGCCCATAAGAAAATCCAAATAAGAGATAAGGCTTAACTTTGG
Organism: Myrmecophaga tridactyla; assembly: GCA_004026745.1. Taxonomy (NCBI): domain Eukaryota; kingdom Metazoa; phylum Chordata; class Mammalia; order Pilosa; family Myrmecophagidae; genus Myrmecophaga; species Myrmecophaga tridactyla. The sequence continues at coordinate 6,351 of PVIY010040637.1, read as the reverse complement.
AGGAAAGTCAGAGTGGAGGTGGCTCTGAGCTTAGCATTCCTGGGACTTGGCTCAAGTAACCCTCCCAACACTCCCCCCAGCAGGGAGCTACTGTCATTAGTTTCATTGTCAAGATGTGGGAGCTGAGGTCAGAGAAGTTAAGTGACTTGCCTCAGGGCACACAGCTAGTAGATGGTGAAGTTGAAACATGGGTTTTCCTGATTGTGGAGCCCGCCTTCTCGACCCTGGTGCAACCTAGTTACAGTATGGGAGAAGAGAAGCAAGATGCTTGCTCTGCCTTCATGGAGCTTATTTTATGGTGGAAGGTGGCAGCAATAAATAAGGATACAGATAAATAAGATGATGGCAGATAATGATAGATGCCAAGAGGAAATGAAAGCAGGAAGGTGGGATTGTGAGTGTGGGGATGGGGTGGGGGTGGAGTGCCTGAATTTGAGAGTGGGTGGGTGGTCAGGAAGGGGTCCCCTGGGAATGGGGCATTGGAGGGGAGAGAGCTTAATGACTTAGAGGAGCCTGCTGGGTTGGGGCCTAGGGGAAGAGCATTCCTGGCAGAGGGAATGGCAAATGCAAAGGTCCTGGGGTAGAGAAGAGCTTGACCTCTCTGAGGGACCAAATGTAAGCCAGAGTGGCTGGAGCCCAGTGAGCTCTGGAGAGAGGGTGGGAGTGATTCCCTCTACAGAGACAGGGCTTTGCAAGCCCCAGTGAGGAGCACCAACTTTCTTTTGTGTTTAGCTTACTTTGAGCCAGAAGGAAAGTCTTCAGAAACCCACCTTTCCAGGGATGGAGATGCTCCTAGGTATCAGGATCCTACCAGAGCCTTAAAGCAGGTTCTGGTGGGATATTTTTTTCTGTGGCCTTTATTTCTGCCAGAGGGATGTTCTGGTCACTCGTACCAAGCTGGGAGTCAGGGTTTGCAGGGTCCGTGGGGGCAGAAGAGGTAGCACTATGGCTCATGAAGTGCCTGGTGGCTGTTTCTCAAGACATGAGACCTGAGACCCCACTGAGGGTGTTTGGGCAGAGCTGCAGGTGGTGCTGGAGGGGCTTCGGGGGCTCCCTAACTCAGACAGCCCCTTTGATCTGGGAGCCACTCTGGTCCAGAGGGAGGAGGGGCAAACTTAAGGGTAAAGATGCTTGGAGTTAATTTGGGTTATAATTTAGTCCTCCTTTCCCTTGGACAAACTTGAGCATCCTGCAGTATAAATGCTATTGTCAAGCAGAGATACCTTTCTAGGGTTTTCAATCATTTATAGGCCCACAGAATTCTGGGCCTAGCAGGAACCTTGGTGATCAGAGCCACCTCTATTTTACAGAAGAGAAGGCTGAGGCTCAAAGAGCACAAGGGACCTACCCAAGGTCACACAGTAAGTCCCTGGCAGAGGCAGAACCAGAACACGTGTATGATCATGCTCAGCCCAGTTTTCACCTGAGCACAGTACCCTGACATCCCCTACTCCCCCCAGGGGCTCCGTGTTAGGGGCAGAGAGTTTTGGCTGGGTGGGGGGAAGAGCTTGTGTTCTATTCCTCTATGCAGTGAACAGCTGTATGCGGGGTGAGTATGATTGCTGATGTATCAAGCGATAAATTCCTTACCTCTGAAATTTGCAATCATTTGACTTGGCTTGCACCATGGTTTAAGCAAGCCCAATATACAACAAATCCACGTTTCTTTTCAAATTTTCTAGAATGCAGGGATTGCAAAGTCCAAGACTTGCCTATCTGATTTATGTCAACATCCAGGAACAATCAGGGTATAAGCTTCTGGTATTTGTACAGGTGTTTTAGGAATTCCAGGTATTCTGAGAGACCCATTTTAAGGATATAAAACTAAATATTCTGGACCAAATGATCAGTGCCAAAACCAGCTCAGCTGGGGCAGGGCCTGGACTCTTCAAGGGTATGTTATGGGGAAGGCACTGAGGTAGGCTTGGCACAGCTTGACTACTGACTTGCTGGGGTCCTGGGCAGGCCTCGTCCCTGCTCTGGGGGTTGGATTTGTGGAGAGTTCTTAAACCCAAATCCAGATTCCAGGGACTGTGCGCACATAGTTGGGTATGGACAGGGTGTGGGCAGAGCAGACTGGGGAGCACTGATCCCTTTGAAGGGGTTACTGACTCTCAGCTCCATGCATTGCAGCCCCTTGGGGGTTTGGGTGGACAGACTTTGCCCAGGTTTTCAGAGTTTATTAAGGAAAAATGAGAAAAGGAAGCAAAAAAAAAATCCTTTTTTTAAATTTGTTTGTTTAAATTTGAATGTTGGCAACTGATTTAAGTCTTCCACGAAACTGTCTGCAAGGAAGAGTGTATGCAGGGGCTGGCCTGGCCCCGCAGCTGCCATAGGGGTCCCCACACTCAGCACTGAGCCCTGGAGTAAAGGCCTGGTGGGTTCTGCGTGAGACTTGACCAGAGATGGCCCCCAGCTGCCCTCAGGACAAGCCAGGTCTGGAAGCAGGTGAAGTAGAGAGAGGTCCACAGCAAACCCTGGCTGCACTCTCAGTCTCCCGGTTCTCTCACTGCTGAACATGGACTGGACGTGCTGTGGGAGGCCAGGGACAGTGGCTGCTCCTGACTGCAGGGGGAAGAGCCGCTGCTCAGAGGAGGGCTGCAGAAAGAGAGCTCCGGGGTCTTGGGGAAGAAGGTTAGGACACCCCTTGGCAGGTCTCGGGATCCCAACTTCCTCCTACCTCCCCAGCACCTGGTTGGAGGGGACCCACCTGTGTCTAACATGGGACTACCCTGAAAAGCCACCACCCCACATCCCAGCATAATAGGTGCTGCTTGGGTACAAGCTTTGGCCAATTCTGAGCCTATTTTGGTCCTTATGGCTGATCTACTTAACTCACTCATCTGTGTTTGGGAGGGTTTGATACCCTTCACTAAGCTGCTGGGAAGCTCTCCATGGGCTGTGGCTGGCCACGGGGTGCCTGCATTGACCCTGGAATGAGCCAGGAAAGAGAAGATGCTCTGAAATCTGTGAAGCCACCTGGCGTGGGAGAGAAAGTTCCAAGGCTGCTCAGGCCTTGTGCAGCCCCTCCCCTCCTGGCTGCATGACTTGGATCCTTCTTACAAAGGGGCCAGTGTCCTCAGCTCCCCTGGGATGAGGGGCCTGAGGGTTGGAGAGGCAAGCCGGTGACCCAGTACCTCCCCACTGGTTAACAGGGACAGGAGCAGGATGTGGGGGCAGATCCACACACGTCCACCAAGCGTCCCTCTTGCCTGCAGGCAGGCTCCTTTCAGTGATGCGGTGGAACCTGCTTTGGCACAGCCCAGGGGCTGGGAAAAGAGGCTGGCTGGTTTCTGGGTCCAACTTCCTGTCGGCCCCAGCTTGGACCCCTTCATCTCTGTACACTCCTGTCATCTCATCCACATGCAACATGGAGTTTCTGTGCGTGTAATATTATTTGTTTTTATTTCTGTAATCCCTTTATTCTTTGCACAACTGCTGTCAGACTGTTGCCTGAAGGTATCACAGGATAATTGCAGAACGCCTGCATAAGTAATTTCTTATGAAATCAGGCCTTGTCTGCATATAAAATTGTTTTCCGTTGCTGCATACCTGGACTTCATTACATCAAGTCTATTTACCAGACATGCACCTTTCCCACAGGCCACCGAGAAGGTAGCACCTGACGCTCGGAAATAGTGAAGCACCCTTACTGTTCTTTTTCGGGTGATAAGGACGTTTCTTGAAGGGGCCAGCCAGACCACTGTGGTAGGCGAAGACCCCAGCCCCAGGGGTTGGCATCTGCCGAAATGGGGAGCATGGGTCCGGCCTCCCAGCTACGGCTGTGAATGGCCATTGGCTAATCCCGGACTGCACCAGGCATCTCTGCCGGCCACGTTTCTGGGATATTAATGGTGTGTGGTAGTGAAAGAAATGTGTTTTATTCTCGAGCCTAACCCTGCTGTTATCAAAGTAACTTCCAGCTTATTAGCGACAAAGGACTTTTCTCCTCTTTGCTGCCCTGTTGGCCAGGGCTTCCTGAATTAAACTGCTGTTTCCTGTCCTTTATATGCATGACCACATCTGGGTAGCCTGCTCACAGGCCCGCTGCTTAATAACAATCACCTTCCCTTTCAGTCTGTTGATTGTTTATAATTTACTCTGACAGATAGTGCCTGACAACTTGCCAGCTTTTCCCTCCCTCTGTGACCTGAAGTTACTCACAGTATTTATATAGTCTGTCATTTTTAATATTTGATTTCATTTTAAGTTATGTGTTTTACTGAGAAGATAAAACCAAAAAAAAGGGGACTTGTAATGGAATATAAATTTAACCCTTCTTGCCATCCGGCACCAGCCTCAAGAAGTCTTCTTATGTGCCCGGTGGCTATTTCTCCTGCCACATAATCCTGCCACTGCTATCGCTTCTCATTTTTCTTTTCTTTTCTTTCTTTCTTTCTTTCCTTTCTGGAAACAAAAGCTTAATGTCACATTCTTTCCCCTTAATGGGGCTTGATTGGTTCATGGAGCTAATCGTGGTGCTTTCTGGTTCTAATGGAAAGATCTTTGGGGGGTTACAGTGAAGTGGAAGAGTCAGGGGAGAGGCCCGATGAAGTCTACATGACCAGTGTCAATTAAGGTGTCAAAACATGGAGTGTTTCTTTCTTTTTGGAGATGTTTCTCTTTGTGAGAGCTGCTGGGTGCAGAAATGTCAGCTTGCCCTGGGTTTCAGAGGACGCCCTCTCCCATTCCCCAGAATGCTCACCCCCCTCCCCAAGGAGCAGGGCCAGGCAGGCAGTGGGGTGGACATAAATTTCCTTCTGCCATATCCTCTGGGTCTGCCCAGGGTGCAGCCTCGTGGGGCAGGCATCCTCAAGGGTGTTCCACATCACTTCGGGGGCCCACTCTGCCATGACTTTGCCCTTTGTTTAGCACTAGACAAAGACTCCAGTGTCCCTGTTGGCCCTTCAGAGGTTGAGAGCTTTGAGGCCGTGCATTAGGTCAGCTTTGCAAATCAACACCACAAATAAGAAAAAGAGGAGCGTTAACCTATGGCCCTTTGCTTCTGCTGCCACCCTTCCAAGGCCATCTGCCCGGCTGCAGAGGTGCAGCAAGAGGGAACTCGGTTGGATCTCAGTTTCACAAAGACTGCTTCACAGTCAACCCATGGCCTGATGTCTCTGTGACTGAAGCCCATTCCGAAGCCAGGAACCCTGCTTTCATAGGCTTGCTCTCCTGGAGCCTCGGGCCAAGTGTTCCTTTGACTTTTGCAGCTGCAGCTAGGCCTGGAACAGAGATATGCCTGTCCTAGGAGCAGAGGCAGATGGTTTTCCTAGTGGTCAGGTATGGCTCCAAAACCCCATGGAGGAGCAGAGGGATTTGCAGACCTACTTCCATGCTTTCTCTTAGAAAGGCAGTTTGCTGGGGCCAAGGCAGCTCAGACTAGCACCTGCAGAGAGCACCAGGCTCAGATGCTAAGAAGCAAAAGGAACCCAAGTTAGGTTGTATCCATGGCCCACAGTGCAGGTGTTCTAGCTGCTTCCCTGCTGTCCTGCTACTCTTGGGTCCAGGCCTGTAGAATGAGGTCCTCTTTGGGCCAGCCAGATCTGTCTTGGCCAGTCTACTGCGTGTTGACTCCTTCCAAGGAAAGCCCTTATAGAACCTTGGTCCTACCTCTCTTTCTGGGCCCTGTGTGTGGATTGAACTTCTATATAAGTGAAGGCCTTTCATAGCTTTTTACTCCCAAACATCCCTTCCTTGTTTCCTTTTCCTTCTGAAAGGGGAGAAAAAAAGCTAGAATAGCTATCATTTTGATGGCTTTGCAGTGCTGCTGCTTGGATATTTTGAAATTATTATCTTTGTTTTGAGGCATGCTAATTTACTTTTTGCACAAAAAGTAAAGTGGGCACAAGCCATTTCCTTCTTAACGTTATGTAGGAAATAAAGATGTGTGTGTATAATGGTGAGTTATCTGTTAGTTAAGGACCAAATGACTTTCTCCCTTTCCCTGACTTTATGGTCTTTATGAGCTGGGTGATGGGCCAGGTGGGAAAGAAGAGTGAGGAGCAACACACCCCTTTTTTTTTCTTTCATATTTCTCAATATCTGTAAGCATCTGGGGAGCTCAGGACTTCCCTGATTTGTGTGTATGCACGCGTGCTGTTTGTGAGTATATGTGTTTGCATGTGCATGTGGCAACATAGATTTTGGGCAGTGATGCTCGTTCTCACTGGCCAGGGTGACCCTCACGTCTGTCCCAGCTCAGTGAAGGTGAAGGAGAATATGTAGAGGAGGCCGATGGCCAGCTCCCCTTTCTGCTTTTGGAACGGCAGTTGGAATGGGATTTTAAAGAAGACTGTGTTTGAGGTTTAATGTCTAGCAAAGCCAAATTAGGCTTTTATTCCCCCCCCG
>PVIY010040636.1:0-22206 GCA_004026745.1 Myrmecophaga tridactyla | reverse complement strand
ATTGGGAAGCTGGGGGGTGGGGAGTATAGAAAATGTACAGGGTTCCTATTTGGAAAGATGGAAATGTTTTGGTAATGGATGGTGGTGATGGTAGCACATCATGACTGCAATTAACAGCACTGAAGTATATATCTCAATATTATTAAAAGGGAAAATGTGACGGTGGCTCAGCAGGTAGAATTTTCACCTGCCGTGCCAGTGACCGGGTTCGATTCCTGGTGCCTGGCCATGTTAAAAAAAAAAAACATACGGAAAATGTTAGATTGTATATATGGTAAAAAAATAAAAATTTTAGCAAAAAGTCTGTGGAACTATACTATACAAACAGTGAATCTTGAGTTAAACCATGAATTTTAATTGAAAGTACAATTACAAAAATGTGCTATCTTCAATTGTAAGAAATATTCCAAACAAATGCAAGGTGATGGGGTGATAACTGGGAATCCTACATTTTATGCATGATTATTCTATAAACCCACAACTTCTCTAAAAAGGGGGAAAAAAGAATTAAAAAATAAAACAGAATGCCTAAGATAGGAGAAAAGGTAAATAAAAGCTAGCTGCCAGAATGTGATAAACCAGAAATGGAATAGCTTTTAAAAAGGGGAATTTAATAAGTTACAAGTTTACTGTTCTAAGGCCATGAAAATGTCCCAATCAAGCAAGTCTATAGAAATGTCCAATCTAAGGCATTCAGGGAAAGATAACTTGATTCAAGGAGGCTGATGAAGTTCAGGGTTTCTGTGTCAAGTAGAAAGGCACATGGCCAACACCGCGTCTGCTAGCTTCCTCTCCAGACCTCTTGTTCATGAAGCTCGGGCATATTCCTGCTTCATCTCTAAAGGTCTCTGGCGGAATGGGCAATCTGCATCATGGAGCTCGTCATTCTGTCATCATTCTCTGCTCTCTCAGACTCTCCAAAGCTCACTGGCTGGTGGACCCTGTGGTTCTCCTGGCCTCGTGGCTCTGCTGGGCTCTGCTTTGCTCTGCTGTGGCTTTCTCATCATTCTCAAAAGGCATTCTCTCCAGAAATGTCTCCTCTTTTATAGGATCCCAGTAAACTAATCAAGGCCCACTAGAATGGGTGGGGACACGTCATCTAATGAAGTGTAAAGCTACTACTGATTGAGTCACATCTTTGTGGAGATATCCCAACCAAGTTTCCAAGCTGTAGTACTGAATAGGGATTAGAAGAAACAATTGCTCCACACAATTGATGAGGATTACAACATGGCTTTTCTAGGGTACATAAATCCTTTCAAACTGGCACAAGTGGTGATCGGTAAACCAGACAACATAACTAGTTAATCTGAATAAATAATGATGATGCAGCTGGTGGTTTGTTATATAATGCTAAGTAAGGATTCTGGAAATTGAAGATATCATACTTCATGTAAAAAAATTTTCAGATAGTCTGAAACTAAAAATATTAAACCATCTCAGCGAAATCCTTGAATTGAGACAATGAAAGGAAAGTAAAATTGTTCCAAAGTTTTGGAGGGGTGTGGGAGGATCCCATTGGCCGGACACAAGAGGTGGCCCAGTGTGTCAGTTGGGGGATATGTAAGAAGGAAATTCGAGTTCTGATATTGTTTCTTCTGCAATGCCAGCCACAACTCAGACCTCTAGTGCAAAATAGTGATCCCCCATACATCAATCATTTGGATTGAACAGTTAAAATTTTGCCATGTTAGCTTTGTCTGTCTTCTAGCTATCCAGTTATCTACCTATATTTTTATTGGATTATTTTAAATTAAATTACAGATATCATGGCATCTTCAGTACACATCTCTCAAAATAGGGGCCACTTACCTTTATGCACGATGACCATATCCTACACAATTAATAATGATTCCTTAATATCATCTAATTTCCAGTTCACATACAAATATCCCTGTTTTTCTTGCAAATTTTTTAAATCTTTTTTTTTTCAAAAGAAAGCCAATGAAAGGTCAAACACTGCACTTGGTTTGTTTGATTTTTTAAGGGTTTTCTATGTTTGCTTTAATTATTTTTCCTGAATCTTTGAAAATTGCAGAAATCATGACATCTTCCCCTAAATTCTTCAACATAAGGATGTTAGTATAGTCTCCTACATAAAAATGATACAATTATCACACCCAAGAAAGTTAACAGTTATTCCCTAATACCATAACAAATGTCACAATGCTCACTATCAAAATTTTGCAGTTTCTTTCACCATTGAAGTTCTCTTGGATGTAAGTTTTCAATTAAATTCCAGAGTTCCCAAAATTTTACTTTCTTTTTGCTAGCTTAATCATTGCTTTAGAGAAGGGTGGATCTTGGAATTTCCTATTCTTTTTCAGTGACATCATTTCCTGTTTTTCTATTTTTAAAAGAATTTTTGCACCTACAATCATGACTGCGATTAGCCCATAATTTTCCTTTCTTCTAGAGCCCATGTCAAAATTTGGTGTCGATATTTTATGTCTTCATATTTCATGTTGTGAAATGTTTCATATTTTACTATTTTCTGTAAGACCTTTATAAGACATAAAATATAAGACACCACTCTCCCCCTGTCTACGTGGGACATGACGACCAGGGGTGTGGACCTTCCTGGCAACATGGGACAGAAATCCTAGAATGAGCTGAGATTCAGCATCCAGGGATTGAGAAAACCTTCTTGACCAAAAGGGGTAAGAGTGAAATGAGACAAAGTGTCAATGGCTGAGAGATTCCAAACAGAGTTGAGAGGTTATCCTGGAGGTTATTCTTATGCATTAAGTAGATATCACCTTGTTATCCAAGATGTAATGGAGAGGCTGGAGGGAACTGCCTGAAAATGTAGAGCTGTGTTCCAGTGGCCATGTTTCTTGATGATGATTGTATAATGATATAGCTTTCACATTATGACTGTGTGATTGTGAAAACCTTGTGTCTGATGCTCTTTTTATCTACCTTGTCAACAGGCGAGTAGAACATATAGAATAAAAATAAATAATAGGGGGAAGAAATGTTAAAACAAATTTAGTTTGAAATGCTAGTGATCAATGAAAGGGAGGGGTAAGGGGTATGGTATGTAAATTTTTTTTCTTTTTCTGTTTTTGTTTTATTTTTCTGTTGTCTTTTATTTCTTTTTCTGAATTGATGCAAATGTTCTAAGAAATGATTGTGATGATGAATATGCAACTATGTGATGATATTGTGAATTACTGATTATATACGTAGAACGGAATGAGCATATATTAAGGATGTTTGCGTTTCTTTCTTGTAATTTTTTTTAATTAATAAAAAATTATTTAAAAAAAAAGAGTGGCTGTTAAACTGGACTAGGTGACGACATGTCTCCGCCCATTTGGGTGGCTCTTGACTGGTTTATTGGAGTCCTATAAAAGAGGAAACATTTTGGAGAATGGGAGATTCAGAGAGAGCAGAGCAGAAAGACATAGCCACGAGAAGCAGAGTCCACCAGCCAGTGACCTTTGGAGATGAAGATGGAAAATGCCTACTGGGGAGCTTCATGAAGCAGGAAGCCAGGAGAGAAAGCTAGCAGATGACACTGTGTTTGCCATGTGCCCTTCCAGATGAGAGTGGAACCCTGACCGTTTTCACCATGTGCCTTTCCAGCTGAGAGAAAAACCCTGTCTGTGTTCACCATGTGCCTTTCCAGATGAGAGAGAAACTGTGACTGTGTTCGCCATGTGCCCTTCCACTTGAGAGAGAAACCCTGAACTTCATCAGCCTTCTTGAACCAAGGTATCTTTCCCTGGATACCTTAGATTGGACATTTCTATAGACTTGTTTTAATTGGGACATTTTCTCAGCCTTAGAACTGTAAACTAGCAACTTATTAAATTCCCCCTTTTAAAAACCATTTTGTTTCTGGTATATTGCATTCTAGCAGCTGGCAAACTGGAACACATATGTTTGTTTTTTATTTCAATTATTTCTGCTCTTGTCCGTATTATTTCCTTGGTTTGTATGTTTCATGTAATCCAGACCAGTCCCCCACCCTTAAGCTGCCTACCCCTGCCCCATGCCATACGCCCCCTCCCCCAATCACATCAGTTTGTTAGAAACCAGGTCTGCAAAATGTCCTGTGATGGAATTTCTTGAAGAATTGCAAAGGCCTAGATTAGACTTTTGGAAGCATGCAGGCCCTCTCCTGAGTAGAAATAAGTGGTTTGTGGTTTGTTCATTTGTCTTATTGTACCATTTTCTACCTTGAGAGGTGAAAAGAGACAAATGCTTTGGGTCAGTCCTTCCGGTAGCCCTAGACAGGATAGAACAGACAACCACAATTCTTTGAGAATAAGGTTTGCTCTCCTCCCTTTGGAACCAAGGGTCAAGGTCCCACACTGGGAGCATGGGCTGCTGACCAGGACCACAGCTGGGCGCTGGGGTGGGCAAAGGCAAGTGAAAATACCAGAAAGCTTTCCAACCATTTTTACTAATTCAACATTTACTTAGTTGTTGCAAGCCTTTGAGTGTTTCCCAAAATCCCTGGCAATTTTTGCTTGATTTTTTTCAATGTCTCTCTGAAGGGACAGGCTCTTGGAGATAAATAGTCAACCATTTTTGCTGATGTCTCTAAACTTAATTTTTACCTTTACTGTAGCCAAATCTAAATAAAAGTTGAGAAATTTATCAGGAACTCAATTTATTCTCAAAACATGAAGAACAGGGTTGGAAAAATGTGAATATAATAGGTAAGAAAAGTGGTTTATACAGTTTGGGTGTAATGCATGAAGTGTTGTCTTCCCTGTATTTATCCTTCTTGGGGTTCATTTAGACATTCTTAGGGCATTAATACTGTTCTACAGTTCATGGAGTCTTTCTTCTTTTTGCTTTAAATTTAATTTTCTCCTCAGTCATTTTCAGATTGAAAAATTCCTTGTGCTCTTACTTCTAGTTCACAGATTCTTCCCTCTGTCATCTCCAATCTGTTAGGCCCCACCCAGTCTTTTTTTTTTAATTTCAGACATGCTATTTTTCTACTCTAAATTTTCCATTTAGTTTCATTGTTTCTGAGGTTTCTCATATTTTAATTCATTGAAAGTATATTCTCCTTTTTATCCAGGCACATATTTTTAACAGTGCAAGTCTGCTAATTCCAACATCCGGACCATCTTGGGGTCAATCTCTGTTGTTTTTCTAGCTTCTCTTGATTCTGTGTCACATTTTTCTGCTTCTTCACATGTTGAATTATTTGGGATTCTATGAATGATACATACATTGAGAGAACCTGGATTCTATTGTATTCCTTCTAAGAGTATTGACTTTTTTTGTAGGCAGCTAACTAGGTTGTTTTCAAAGTTTAAATTCTCTCTTCCTGGTAGTGGGTGGCAACTGAATTTCAATTCACATGATTTAGCCTTACCTGGGCTGCTTGGAATATGACCTGTGATACATGATTCGGGAATAAACAGAATTTGAAGGCTACAAGCTTGGATATCTAGCTGAGGAAATTTCCAAATTAAATGTGAAAATACAGCCTGACTTCTCCTTGCAACTTATAGTAAAATGCAAGAGGAAAGGGATAAGCTGAGAACTGAACTCTTGGGTACAAAGAAACCAGAAATTGATAATTTGGATAATTCCGAGATTTGGAAAATGAGTTCCCAGAGAATAGTGCCCTGTGTTAGTTTGCAAAAGCTGCCAGAATGTGATATACCAGAAACGGAATGGCTTTTAAAAGGCGGGAATTTATTAAGTTGCAAGTTTAAGGCTCTAAGGCTGTGAAAATGTCCACATTAAGGCACCAATAAGAGGTTACCTTCACTCAAGAAAGGCCAATGAAGTTTGGGGTTTCTCTCTCAGCTGGGAGGGCACATGGCAAAGTCTGCTAGCTTTTTCTCCAGGAATCATCAACAGCTTCCCTGGGCACGTTTTCCTTCTTCATCTCCAAAGGTCTCCGGCTGTGTCAACTTGGTTGGTTCTGGTGGCTCTTGGTTCTAGTAGCTCCAAAATGGTTCCCTCTTAAAGGGCTCCAGTAAGCAACCCCACCTTGAATGGGTGGAGACACATCTTCCTGGAAACCATCTAATCAAAAGTTACCACCCACAATTGGGTGGGTCACATCTCTATGGGAACAATCAAAAAGCTCCCACCCAGCAATACTGAATGAGGATTTGGCTTTTCTGGGGGTACACAACAGATTCAAACTGGCACATGTCCCAAGATACAGCTAAACCTGGAACCAGTCAACCATTTCAGGAGCTTGGAAATGAAATTATCCAGAAAGGATAGGCAGAAATCCTATTATCTGATGGTTGGGACCCCTCTGTGCTGCATGTGAAAACCGATAAGTTTGTGGTGCAATCTGTATGAATGTAACCACTGCCAACTTTGACTAAGAAGGTCAGAAAAGGGACAGATGGAAGGAAAAATTATTTCAAAGGCAAGATCTGGAGCCAAGAAACCTTGGGCCGGGTAAGCGGACCAACCCCTGCACGTGGAAAGAGTGAGTTTGCCCTGGAGGTTGCAAAGGGTGGGTCTTCCACCCCATTGTTCAGGAAGAATTTTACCATGGCTCCTAGATGCCTGGGGATGGACAGAGCTTGACTGTCTGGTTCTCCAGGAAGAGTGCTGCTGCCCCAGGCCTCGTAGAGGATGGAGGACATTCCCAGGGGATTGGGGAGAGCCTGGCCCCAACCTCATTGTTCTAAGGGGGCTGAGAGTGTGCCCTGAAGATGACAGAGTGTCTGGCTGCCACCCAGATGCTTGAAGAAGGTGGGGCCAGGAGCATGGTGGTCTCCCCAGTGTTTGGAGAGAACAGGGCCACTGCGTAAGCCCTTGGAGAAGGTGGGACTACCATTCACTCAAGCTCTGAGGATAAAATGTCATTCTATAAATAACTTTCAGACCTGGAAATATAATGAAATTTGTCCTGCAGGTTTTCAGAAGTGTTTGGGATCTTTGACTCCTATTTTCCTTCCAGTTTCTCCCTATGGAAATGGGAACATTTATCCTATGACTGTCCTTCCTTTATACTTTGGAAGCAGATACCTTGTTCTGGGTTTCACAAGTCCACAGCCAGAGGAGAATTTTGCCTTAGGATACAGGCCATGCCTGTAACTGATTTGTTTTTTGTTTGTTTGTTTGTTTGTTTTAAGGATTTAAAAGTACTTTTTTTTTTGGTCACAAAAATAGCTCATTATTTCAATATTCTAAGTTTGGGGTCATGTTGGGTCTTTGATACCTTTTGAAGTTCTTTTCAGGAATTTTCTCTTTAGGGTATAGTTTTCTTTTAAAAAATATATATTTGTTCTGCTTTACCTCTGTTAAAACTTTGTTTGTAAACAGAACATAAGGGTATGAACATGAGGGCAAAATTAACCAAAATAACATCAATGCTATGAATAACCACGTTTTTTTGGTTGCCTCATTGACACTATCTGCTATGCTTTGGGAGAAAGATTAAGTCCCACCATAATCTATAAGAGCTGACAAATTTTAGTCAAAGACTAGAATATAATTTACAGAACAAATAATATGATTTGATAGTTAACAATTCAGTTATTTATATTGTACAATGTAACTTTATTAACAAAATCTTAAGAAAATGCTTCTGCTTTTATGACTACTATACTTGACTTTAGATTGCCTTGGCTTTCATGTTCATATTTAGATCTCTTTAGCTCAAACCTACTGTAACTGATTTTGATGAGACATTGTACTGAATAGTGAAATCAATATTGCAAAGAAGAACAAAGTTGGAGGTCTCACATTCTCAATTTCAAAACTTAGTACAGAACCACAGTAATCAAAGCAGTGTGGTCCTGGCATAAAGACAGACATTTATACCATTGGTTAGAATTGAGAGTTCAGAAATAAACCCATACATCTATGGCCAACTGATTTTTGACAAGGGGGCTAAGTATATTAATTGGGGAAAGAATGGTCTCTTCAACAATGGTGCTAGGGAGAGTGGATATCCACTTGCAAAAGAATGAAGTTGGACCTCTACCTCATACCATATGCAAAAATTTACTCTAAATGGATCCAGTACTTAAAAAGAAGAGCTAAAACTCCTTGAAAAAAACATAGGGGGATCCTTCATAACCTTGGGATTTGGTAGTGATTTCCTGGCTATGACACCACAGGCATGGGCAACAAAAGAAAAAAACAGATAAAATGGATTTCATCAAAATAAAAAAATAATGTTTGTACATCAAAGGACGTTATCAAGACAATAAAAGCAATCTTCAGAATGGAGAAAATAATTGCTAACTATATTTATGATAAGGGTTTAATATCCAGAATACATAAAAGACTGCTACAACTCAACAACAAAAACACAAATACAATTTTACAGGGGCAAAAGATTTGAATAGACATCTCTCCAAAGGAAATATACAAATGGCCAATGAGCACATGAAATTTGCTCAACATTATTAGTCATCAGGGAAATTCAAATATAAAAAGACAATGAGAAAATCCGAAAAAGAAAAGTAAAATAACTGAAACAAAAAATAAACATAATAAAGAAAAATAACAAAAATAACCCACAATGAAATACCACTTCATACCTACTAAGATGGTGTGCTGGTTTGAAAGGAAGTATGTCCCCTAAGAAAAGCCATGTTTTAATATAAATCCCATTTCATAAAGGTAGAATAATCTCTACTCAATACTGTATGTTTGAAACTGTAATGAGATCATCTCCCTGGGTGATGTGATTTAGTCAAGAGTGGTTGTTAAACTGGATTAGGGGATGACATTTCTCCACCCATTTGGGTGGATCTTGATTGGTTTATTGGAGTCCTATAAAAGAGGAAACATTTTGGAGAATGAGAAATTCAGAGAGAGAGTGACACTACGAAGCAGAGAGTCCACCAGCCAGCAACCTTTGGAGATAAAGAAGGAAGACGCCTCCCGGGGAGCTTCTTGAAACCAGAAGCCAGGAGAGAAAGTTAGCAGATGACGCTGTATTTGTCATGTGCCCTTCCAGCTGAGAGAGAAGCCCTGACTGTGTTCACCATGTGCCTTCTCACTTCAGGGAGAAACCCTGAACTTCATTGGCCTTCTTGAACCAAGGTATCTTTTCCTGGATGCCTTTGATTGGACTTTTCTATAAACTTATTTTAATTCTAGGCCTTAGAACTATACACTAGCAACTCATTAAATTTCCCTTTTTAAAAGCCATTCCATTTCTGGTATATTGCATTCCAGCAGCTAGCAAACTAGAACAGATGGCTATTTTTTTTTTTTAGAGAGAAAAGAACAGGTGTTGGCGAGGATGCAGAGAAATGGGAACACATACATTAATAGTGGCCATTCACATGGCCTGGGAAACCCACTTCTAGGTCTATACCCAAAAGAATTGAAAGCAGGGACTCCAACAGTTATTTAGTTCTTTGTACAACAATGTTCATAACAGCATTATTCAAATTGGCCAAAAGTGGAAACAACCCATGTGTCCATCCACAGATGAATGGATAAACAAAATGTGATATATATACCCATTAAATGTGATATATATCACGTCTCTCTATATATACAATAGAATATTATTCAGCAATAAGAATATTATTCAGCTATAACATGGATGAACCTTGAAAACATATGCTAAATGAAAGAAGCCAGTCACAAAAGACTGTATATTGTATGATTGCATTTACACAAAATGTCCAGAAGAGTCTAATTCATAGAGACAAAAAGTAGATTAGTGGTTTCCTGGGGTTGGGTGGAGTAGGAGGGAATGGAAAATGGCTGTTAATGTGCAAAGTGTTTCTCTTGGGGGTTATAAAAGTGTTCTAAAATTGACTGGGTGATGGCTGCACTATACTATGAATATACTAAAAATCACTTAAATTGTATTGTATATGGATTATATAATGTATACATATATAAACATTAAATTTATAGGTAATACCTGTCAATAGAGCCGTGAAGAATAATAATAGTTACTCTGAATCTATTAAGTTGCATTTTAAATTTGGGCATAAGTCAGGTGTGACAATGGGAAACCGAGGACACAATGCATGAGGGAAGATAGTTTGTTCCTCCTGCATCCCAGAGAGGTGGGGGGGGCCCACAAGGGCAGGGAAGTGCCACCGGCTCCGGTGGCCCAACCAGCAGGTGGGGAGCAAGTACATTGCCAGAGCAAGAGGGACCCATGGCCTTGTGCCTTTATCATGGTCCAGGGGTGGAGCTTAGATTTCCCCAAGGAGTTCAGAATTAGTTAGTTTAAAGCAAATAAGTGTGGAAAGGGGGTCTGAGGGCACTGGGGATGGTTAGCTTGTCATTTGGAAGCAGCTGCGGGTTTTGGGGTGAGGTGTCTGGGTGGTGTGGGTGGTGGGCTCAGGTGCGAGTTTGGGCTCTGGGGGAGTTTATGGCCCAGGGCTGGAAAGCTGCTCATTAGGTAGACCACAAGTCAGCGTCGAGGCAAGCACTTAGCCAAAGAGAGATGGATGCCAAGGCAGCAGACAAAAAAATGTTGATAGTTATAACAAAGGGGAAATCATTATATATAATTAATATACAATTGTAATAAAATATAATAGTATACAGGATTTTGTAATTGCAATATTAATACAATATTATTATATAAATGATAGTGAATATAATATGATATAATAATATTTTATATGTATAGTAATAATGGAGAAATTGTTTTGCAAGAAAGAATTTTACAGAAGAGCAATGTTTGCAGATATATAGTCATAGGAAAATACCATGGAGATTACACCTCATCATATCCTTATCCCTCTATCATTCTCACATTCAGCTTCATTCAGTGTTTTAACATAATTGTATTACAGTTAGGTAGTATTATGCTGTCCATTTCTGAGTTTTTACAATTTCCCTCTTTTTTAAAACTTTTATTTGAAATACTTTCAAACTTGCAGGACAGTTATAAAACGAATATAAACCCCATATAGAGAACTCCAACATTGCCCCACCCCCCAGATACCCAGATCCACCAATTTTAGTATTTTGCCACAATTGCCTTATCATTCTAGCTATCATTCTATCAATCAATCCGTCCAGCTGTCTATTTATCAGTCCACTTCCTGAACACTTGGGTGTAGGCTGTATACATCCTGCTTGTTTAACACTTGTTGCTGCCATGTACATTTCCTACCAACAAGGATGTTCAACTGATGCAGCCGCCTTCAGTGCAGTTATCAAGTTCAAGAAATTTAACTTTAATATAAATTCAATCTATATTTTATTTATTTTTCATATGTCCCAAATATGTCCTTTTGAGCCTCTTCTCCCGCCTTGGTAAATCCCATCCAAGATCATGTATGGCCTTTCATTGTCCTTGTCTTCTGTTCTTTAAAGTTTTTTGGGGAGCGGTGGGTAGGGAATTGGGAGGGTGGTAGAGGGAAGTGCACGGGCCGGGAATGGAACCCGGATCTCCTGCATCCTCTTTTTAAAATAAAGCAAAAATCATGATTCTTCCTCGCCTGTGCGACTCCGGAGTTCTTTTGTGCAAAAGGACTGGCAGGGAGAGACTCCCCGGAGAGACTCCCCGTGGAACCCGGGCTCCTCTGCCTGCCTCGGTGCTTGTCATCGTCAGAACCTCTTGGGGTCCGGCAGGAGGTGGGTCCCTTCCTGAGAGCTGGGACCGCCCGGGCAGAACCCCAGCACCGGGGGCGCACGCGTGGGTTAGCGTATTAGCATTGTGCAAAAGTCTGTGCGATAAACCATCAGGAAAGCTGGTCTGAACGGAAGAAATCTTTCAAAAAGGGAGGCAACGCGCACAGGCAAGGGATTCCCAGTCCCCGGGCAGGGGAAGCGGGGCCTGCGGGTCGTTTGGAGGAATAGGAACGCAGGAAGGGAGACGGCCAGGCGGGCATCGCGGTCCCCAGGCCGCCTTTGCGTCCTCGGGGCAGGGCCGGGCTGCAGCTAAGGGCTGTCCTGGTGCTCCCCCAGCGCGCACGTGAAGCCGCTTCCTTACGTTTGCTCCCCTCTCGCTTTTCCTGGGAGGAGAGAATTTTCCCCTGGCGCCCACTGGTCCTTTGAACGCTCGGGTGTCACAGGGGACGAACTGCCCAGCCCCCGCCCCCCTTCCAGCCTCACGTTCTTCTGCAGTGAAGCTTTGACCCGGTGGCTGCTGCAATCTCTGGTTGGAGACGCGGCTGCACCCGCGCGCGGCTCAGCGGGGAGCGGCGCCTCCGGGCCCCCCGACGTGCAGGCTGTGTCTGAAGTGCAGAAGCAAGGGACAGCCGACCCCCACCCCTACCCCGAGCGCCCCGGGCCTGCCTTTTCATTTCGCTTTGTATGTCCATGTTATTAAAGAAGCAGCCCGGGATCCAAAACGTGTGAGCAGTTAGGATAACAACTATTGAACCATGCAAGTAAGAAATGAGGAGAGGGGACATGCCTTAAAAATACAAAAGGAACTCATATTCCTGACTTTGCGCGACGGTAGCAGATCTGCCTTTTGATCTGTCGCTGTTCAGTCGCTCTAGGAATTGATTGATAGATCTTAAAGATAAGCTTAAACACACACACACACACACACACACACACACACACACACACACACACCTAGAAGAGGTTGTCTTTGTGAGCGGCTCAGCAAAGCTCAGGCTTTTTAACTGAAGAGAGTGGGGCTGACATGTCACCGGGAAAGTGAAAGGGTGTGTTCACGAGAACCTCCAGTTCTGCTAATGTGGGTTTTTCTTGGCCTCCACCACCGGTGGTTTATATCTGGGATTTTATGGTTTCCCGTCCCGATTGGAGGGCTTCATCTAAATGAATCCCAAGTAAAAATGGTGGTGGTGCCGGGGCAACCTTCCACTCTCCCTGTGAGAGTTCAGGAACAGCGTCGTAAACATCACACATTTTGAATAAATTTCACAGTATTTTCTCTTTAACCCTAGTGTTTGAAGCGAAGAAGCTCAAACCATGAAAAATGCAATATGTGCGTGCATGAGAGAGGAGAGAAATTGGAGAGTGAGTTGGGAAACTGACTTCTTCACCAAGGTGACAGGGGTATCAACCCAGGGAGACTGCACCATACCGGTCCTGGGACCCTATAAAACTATTTTCTCCCCCAAAGTGAATTCCTTAACAAAGGATTCTTCACATCCTGGTTGCAACGCCCTCTCTGAGTCAAAGCTCAGTCCTCATATAGCTGTGTGCAGCCGGATCTCAATTTCTGCTAAGGTGTGTGAATTCCGGTGCGCTTCTTTGGTAAGTTATCTTTACCTTCCAATTTAAATGCTTACTCATTGCTGAGCCGTTCACCGAAGCCTTAAGGGTCTTTGGGCTAAAGAAGGAGCAAGGGAATGTCGGAGGTTTGGAGTTGGTGGACAGGCGCCCATTTTGCTCATTACCGAAATTAAATATAGCTCCCGCTCTCTAGGGAGAAAACTGCGGCTTGACCCCGACGTGATTTGAACACGCAACCTTCTGATCTGGAGTCAGACGCGCTACCGTTGCGCCACGAGGTCTGCGGAGTTCGAGTGTTTTTGAACCTTGGAAGGCCACTGGTTTCAGCAGTTGTCAGGTACAGCGCCCAGCGCTTGCTTCCGCGCTGCCCACATGGCTTGGGGCTGCCTGTGAGGTCCTTGCCCCTTTATAACCAGGATATTCAAAGCGAAATGCAAATGTTAAACGCAGCAAATGGGAAGCAGAAAGCCGGGGTCTCGGGGAATACTCGGCCTCATCTTCCAGGAAAAACCCATCTCCCCTGGCTCCCAGCGAGCGCCCGTGGGAAGTGCAGAGCTCAGCACACAGGGAAGGCTGGAAAGGGGGCGCCAGGGGTCGGGGTTCCCTTTCCCCCAGCCCTTCTACAACCGGATGCGCCAGGAGGATTTGTATGTGGGTCACAGCTACAGAGGAAAACTGTTTCTACTTAGGTTTTTCCGTGGTTGTTTGGCTTTAAAAAAAAATCTCGCATTTCTGTCGAAATCTCATAAAATACAAAAAAAAAAACAAAAAAAAACAAAACAAAAACCCCACAATAAGGAATGTTGAGCGCCTACACGGATCTCGAGCTCTGTGCGTCGAGGGGAGATTAATGCTTTGTCCTTGGGACGTCGAACTTGACCGAGGATCGTAGGATATTTCCGTCGAGGCGCTGTCCATTGCTTGGGCATGAGGGGCTTTGTGGTCATGTGACAGCCAGGTGTCCCCCAACTTGGGCGTCCCCGAGGTCCTCTGAGTGGAGTGCCAAGGCTAAGCACCTCATACCAATGCTGGTGGAGCTGGAAACTTCCATTTCTGACGTTTAGAAAGCGCCAGACAATTATAAATTAGGAAAGCAACCAATAGTTTTGGATATTTCCTCATTCGTGTGTCCCAGCCCGGCACCGAGAGTCAGATTAGCCTGGTTGCAAGTGCGTTAAGCTGAAGGCCTGCAAGTCTGTGGCTGCGTCTCGGTTTCAGGAGGGGTGCTGTGTTTTTGCATACTCGGACCTCCTGAAAGACGTTTAGAAGGGCCCACCCCATTCCTAAAAGCGCACCCGTAATGCTGCGGATAATTTGCCACCGCGACTGAAAAAGGTCCGGCTTACCCTTTGGTGCGTTTCTTGGAGTTGTACGGCGCACTCGAAGTGGCAGCAAGAACAAACCTTTTTTATCTTCTTTTTTAGTTTCAATCGTGTATTTTATTTTTCAAAACTCATAGCAAGCGGTGCTAGTTTTCCTTTATACAGGGGATATAAAAATCCTTTTGTGATACATATACACATATAAATAAACACACACATATTTTTTCATGAATGTCGATTTTCAAAGTGGGCAGCTCCGGGACACAGACTTGCGGATCGTCCGCCCACGGGAAACGAGGAAAAAGTGGAATTCTCCCAAAGTTCCACCCTTTACAAACCCCAGGCCTCCCTAGGGCTTGTGCTCCCACGGGCAGGCACTTTGCAAGGTGGAATAAGCGCGGCTTGGCTGCCCCCTCGCCAGGTGCGCAGAGGTGCGCGGTAGAGGCGCGCGCTCCTTTTCTTCTCAGATAGTCTCACATTAAAATTAGAGGAAGAAAAGTAACACTTTTATTAAATGTATTGAAATCGGACGTGGTCACGAATCTAAATGCAGAACGACCACCCTTGATGTCTTCAAAAACCACGTGTTTTATTAAAACAAACCCTTTGGTGCATCCAGCCTCGGAGGGGCCCGCGGGAGGAGAAGCCTGGCTCCGCCAGAAGTTTACTGGAGGTTTCTTAGGACCGGGATGAAGCAATCAGCGAAAATATTTTTGCATCAGAAATTTCTTTCTCTCTCTCTCTCTCTTTTTTTTTTTTTTTTTGCATAGGCAGGAACCAGGAATCGAACCCGCGTCTCCGGCATGGCAGGTGAGAACTCTGCCTGCTGAGCCACGGAGGCCAGCCCTACCCGTCGGAATTTAAAACAAACACCTTGCCCCCAAACGCCACTGAGGCAGAGACCTGCAGATCCGTAGCGGAGCCCACTCCCACCTGAGATTTTCCGCTGCTGGGACTTGACCTGGGCGCCCAGGAAAAGAGCGCCTGCCCCTCCCCCAGCTTTCCAGCTGGGAATACGAATCCGCCCTTGCGTTTCGGCTGGGAAAGGTGAAGAAGGTTTCAGAATGTTCTAGCGCAATACGGAGACCTCGGGTCCGTGAAGAACAGGATTGGGTTTCTCCTTGTCCGTTGGGGAGCGTTTCCAGCCCACCCTGGGGAATGGACACCGCGCTGCCGCTTTGCCGAGTCTCGGCCACATCAGCCTCCCTTGTTTTCTCCCCAGCACCTCTGCTGTTGTTACTGCAGTATTGGTACCCGTTACCCGTGGCGGTGAGCAACACCACAGAAAGACATCCTGCACGGGGTCTCCATCCCTTTGACACTTCCCGGCTATTTTCCCACGGTTACATCCACAGACGCGTGGCAAGATGTCTAGAGGCAGTTGCTAGTAGGTGCTCAAATGGGTGGAATAAATGAATGGCTGCAGGAGTGAGGCAGGTTATGTCTTTTAAGTGGTAATGGAATTGAGGATCAGGAAGGCTGAAAATGTGCCCAAGGTAAGTCTTCATCAGTGGTAGAGAAGCACCTGGAGACCAAGAAAATCTTCCACCAAAAGAGAGGAACAGTTTGCCTCTGAGGGCCATCGCCTCCAAATTCAATCCCACAGAGTCCCTGGCTTAGCTCTTTGTCAAAGACTAAACAGACCTAGACAAAGGGGTAGGGTCCTGGGTATTCTCATGCCTACTCAGTGTCATGGGGGACTAAGGGCTGAGCCTTTTTTGCAGGGCAAAGTGGCTGTAGTAGTCAAAGTGTAACTTCTCATATTGTGGGGCCATTGTTCATGGGCATGTCTCCTACAGGAAAATTAGCACATATGCCCCCCAAAAGGCATGTATTCAGCTATTTAGTGCTCTATCATTCCTAGAGGAAAATTTGGGGAAACATTCTACTGGGAAACAGTTAACTATATTAGGCCAGTGTTTGTGTGGCATAATAAGGCAAGTAAAAGAAGTGTAGTAGATTCTGAGCTGGAAATATCTTCAAAGCATATTAAGTGTAAGGGAAGAATTGGTTTGTTAATTTCTACCAAAAACCTGCAGGGATTTTCAATGGGATTGTGTTGAGTCTACAGATCCATTTTTTGTTTGTTTGTTTGTTTGTTTATGAACAATAAACATACAAACATGCTTGGTATGGTTACAATCAATGGCTCACAATATCATTACGTAGTTGTATGTTCTTACCATGATCATTGTTTTGAACATTTGCATCTCTCCAGCTAAAGAAAGAAAAAAGAAAAAAGAAAAAACTCATACATGCCATACCCCTTACCCCTCCCTCTCACTGAGCACTAGTATTTCAATCTACTCAATTTATTTTAACCTTTGTTCCCCCTATTATTTGTTTCTTTCTTATCCATATTTTTTACTCATCTGTCCATACTGTAGACAAAAGGAGCATCGGACACAAGGTTTTCACCATTACACAGTCACATTGTGAAATCTATATCATTATACATTCATCTTCAAGAAACATGGCTACTGGAACACAGCT
Organism: Myrmecophaga tridactyla; assembly: GCA_004026745.1. Classification (NCBI taxonomy): domain Eukaryota; kingdom Metazoa; phylum Chordata; class Mammalia; order Pilosa; family Myrmecophagidae; genus Myrmecophaga; species Myrmecophaga tridactyla. Next base: position 5,296 of record PVIY010040636.1, on the reverse strand, counting down.
CTACAATTTCAGGCACTTCCCTCCAGTCTCTCCAATGTACCTTAACTAAAAAGGGGTTATCTGTATAATATGTAAGAATAACCTCCAAGATAACCTCTCAACTTTCTTTGAAATCTCTCAGCCACTGACACTTTATTTTGTCCCATTTCTGTCTTCCCCCTTTTGGTCGAGAAGGTTTTCTCAGTCCCTTGATGCCGAGTCCCAGCTCATTCTAGGATTTCTGTCCCATGTTGCCAGGGAGGTTTACACTCCTGGGAGTCATGTCCCACGTGTGGTGGGGGGGCAGTGAGTTCACTTGCAGGGTCAGCTGAGAGAGAGAGAGAGAGAGAGGCCACATTTGAGCAATGAAAGAGGTTCTCTGGGGGTGACTCTTAGGTCTAAAATTTTTTTTTTTTTTGCATGGTCTGGAAATTAAATCCGGGTCTCCCTCATGAAAGGTGGGCATTTTAACCACTGAGCTACCCATTAGGCCTAGTTTTAATAGGCTTAGCCTATCCTTTGAGGAATAAGTTTCTTAGGGGTAAACCCCAAGACTCAGGACTTGGCCTATTGATTTGGTTGTCCCCATACAGATTTGTTTATAGGAGAGTTGACCCCTCAACAATACTGAATCTTCCAATCCATGACAACGGCATCTCTCTCCACTTATTTAGATCATCTTTAGTTTTGCTCAGTAACATTTGTGGATTTTCCGTTTAGAAGCTTTATACCCCTTTCATTAAATTTGAACCTAATATTTTGATGTTACCGTAAAAAATTAATTTATATCCATTCATTTCTAATATACTAGATTATGACTGATTTTGTACTGACCTTGTATCCTGTGACCTAATTTAATAATTTGTTTTAATGATTATTTTGTTAATTTCATAGAGTTTTGCATGCATACTCATGTCTTGTGCAAATACGGTTATTTTTCCTTTTCTTTTCCAAAGTTTATACTTCCTATTTCTTATTTTTGACTTGTTTCACTGACTGCATTCTTCATTGAAATATTAAATAGAAGTGCTGGCAGCAGACATCCTGGCTTTTTTCTTGATTTGGGAGAGTAAGCCTCTAGTTTTTCACCATAACGAACAACATAACTCACATGAAAAACTACATATTTTGCACATTTCATCCTTCAGTTTGACAGTTCTTATGGGTCTTAAAGATTTGGGGATTATTTCTCTGGAGTTTTCTAGGATCTTATTACATGTTTAATTTTAAAAACAATACATAATTCCTCCAGGGGTTGTGCTTGATGTTCTCCATAGAGCTATGAGTGAGGAGTAATGGGAAGCAACTGAGTCAGAGCAGGGTTCGTGAGCCACTCAGCGAAGATCTCTTCCCCTATGAAGAAGATTCTGATCGTTGAGATGAAGTTTGTTTTCCCTAAAACTGGAACAAGGCAAAGATGTCTGCTCTTATCCCTTACATGCCCAGTCACTGCCTAACAGTCCCCTATCACTGACCCCACAGAGGCACACAAACTGTTGACCCAACTCAACCACAATCATTGATCCTTAAAGCCCATAAGATTACAGAATGGATAGGTCCTTAGTTCCAAGCTATATACAGCAGCTACACCAGAGCCCCATAACTCAGCCTCCAGCCACCCAATAAATAAATCCCTTCAAAAAATAAAACCATTAGATTCACAGTCACTGATGGCTGCACATCCCTCATTCGCTCAACATTTCAGATCCTGAATTCCTGTATCTCACACTGGTCAGGATCGTGCTTTCTCCCATCACCCTGGCCCTAGTAGATCCTGCAGCTCTGATTCTACTTCTCCATCTTTCTTTCCTTGGGACTCTTGGAGTCACCTTTGAGCCTTTACTGGGCTCAGTGGTGCTCCAGAGGTGATAAGTGTCCACAGGTAACAGTGAGACATATCTCTCCACCCTCACCCTCTGAAAACATCCTGATAACAAATTTTTCACAATGACCACACACCCTTTAAACACAGTAAAGGCTGACAATACATGCACTCACAGATTCCAAATGACCACAAACCCTCCATACATTAACCCTGATATCATATGATTGGAAATATTCTCTGACTACACACACATTTGTTCTGACTACTCATACTCAGCGGAGTCTCACACATTGCACAATGACCATATACCCTGTAATCACACACAATCGCTCACAACAGATGCACAGTCACACAAAGAGGAACTTGGATATGCATGCGTGGATTTTGATCATGAGGCACTTCACTGCTATTTCATGCTCAGCTTCTTGACCAAGCGCCACTTGGTCAACTTTCTCCCTGCTTTCCCTGATGACTCATAGCCAATTGAGATATTCACTCATCTCCCTTTTGCTTAAGTCTCCGTCTACTTCCCTATCTCTTTCCTCATTAACGTCCACCCTTCTTGAGAACTCTCCATAGAGGTAAGTTTTTCATCATCTGATTCATGTCTTTCTTCCTCCCTTATGCAACTTTCCTGATAACATCCCATTCTGATTTGTTGTCTGCAAGTGACTCTTTGCTTTCTCAGGAGGCTTTCCCCATGGGCTAACCAAATATCACCCACTGAGTTAAGGAATGGGGAGAAGGCTGACAATGCCAGAGATACGCTAAATCTACTAAAGGTTTCCAGGACACCACAGTCCCCAGTATTATCTTGCCTTGAATTTTCCCTGTAGAGATCTGTGGGCACTGGTAGAGCAGTGAAATGGAGAGGGGAGGGCAGCTCCTCACTGCCTCACATGTTGGCTCCTGATGATCAGAAAAGGTTTTTTCTGAGGTCTCGTGCTTCCTTCTCTAACCCTGGAAATCTCCATTTCTTATGGGGTGGCATGGAGGACATTGTCCATGATACAGTCATTGTTTATTTGCTTAATAATTTATTTGCTTAATAGTTTAAGAAGGATGTGTGAATTAGTCACAATGGGTGTTTGGGGAATTATAATGGCGTTAATAGCTCGGAGATCATGGGTGAGCTGTCATCCACAGCCATTAGGCTTTTGAACAGGGAAAATAGGAGTGTTACAGGGATTAGCGTAAGGGATGATAAAATCATTTTTATGCTCTACTCTTAGAGAATCTTGCAACCTAGCCATGGCTTGAAGTAAGGATTGTGTGTCCAGTATTTGCCAATCAAGGGCATTATGCATGACTACAGTAAAGACTTTAGGTTGTAATCCTTCTAATAGCACTGAATGATACTTGACTAAAACTCCAGGGTGGTCATGAGTTAGTCCAAAGTTGGCATCAGCTTTCAATAAACCAGGAGCAGAATTCATAAATGGATTCTCCCTCTTTTTGTTTAATTGCCCAAACTTTGGACGGGTTAACAGATCAAGGAAAAGTAGATTTTATGATCCCCTAGAAGCTATTTCCCAGTGTTTGTTAGGAGCCAAATCATATTTAAGATATAAATTAAAATCAGCAATGCTCACCAGTGTAAACCAATGCTCAGCATGCCCTTGCCCAACTATTTGTGTTAGTTGGTATAGATCAGGAATGCCTGGTTTGTAAATAAGAAAAAGAATTTCAGATTGGCACTGAAAAGCTGCAGAATCTTACTGGGGGTTGGGAATACTTCACAAAACTGGCAAGTTCACTTTGGGTTCAGGGAATAAAAGAATACTAGGAACTGTGACTTCTGTCCCATCCTCAGTCTCAGTCACTTTAGATTTGATTTTGAAGGGGAACATTGGGGCTGCACTGGATGGGCTAGTTCTTGAGGGGCATGGCAGGGGTGACACGGGAGGTTGTTTGGGTTTAGGGAGGGAAGGGTTAAAAAGGTGTGGGAGGCACAGTGGGGGTAGGAGCTGAAGCAGGAGCAGAAGTGGCAGAAGCAGTAGCAGAAGGTACAGATTTTACTTTCAGGTTGCTGAACTAGATCATAGGTCTGTGTCTTTAAGTTTTTCATTGTTTGTTTAAATGATTCTAATTGAGCCTTATGTTCCCTTTCAGTAGTAGTCTCTAAGAGCTCTTTGTTAAAAGCATCCTACTCAGGGGTGCACAGATGGTTCAGTGGTAAAATGCTCCCCTCCTTCCCCAGGGAGACCTAGGTTCAATTCCCAGACCATGCACCTCAAACAACAAACAAAAACCTCCTACTCAGCAAACTTAGTTTTAAATTTTGAGTTAAGTTTCTTAAAGAGATGATTAAGTTAGGTTCAATCGAAGTAGCCTCCTTGTGGCCATGCAAATTTAGGTTCTTCAGAAGTTAGTTCAACCCATTTTACTAAGGTAGTTGCAGCTGCTGACAACAGAGTTTTTATACATATACTAAGCAGCCATTTGAACAGGAGGTTCTTCTATGGGGGCCTCGGTTGACTGTTTATTACCCTTTACCCCATGAGTAATAAAATAGAGTCAACAAAACAGGGAGCACTCACATGGGGGTTCAGTAATCTGCAAAGGCCTTACCAGGCTACTTGTTCAACAAAACAGATTTCAACCTCAACTGAAAGACATGGAAATTCGAAGATCTGAGTTGCAGCTTCTGACTCACCTCACCAACAGTCCTGCAGAAAATGGAGCTCAATGGGCTTTGCAGGGACCATGCTCATCTCAGAGGCTGTGACAGGCAGGTAATGAAGCTCTCAATCGCATCCCACTTCTGACACCAGAAATGTTAAACTTGAAGCAGCCAAAGAACTAGGAACTGAAATTCCAATTTCCCAAAAGGAAAAACAACACACATTGCTGCTAAAATAATAATATAGGTTTTATTGAGCACGAGCAGCATACATGCAGGGAAGCACCAAACAGGGATTCTGCTAAAAAAAAAAAAAAAACTGGGCTGTGGAAGTGGTTTGTATGGCTGTTTTAAGGGAAAGGGGGAGTGAGGGAGTGTATGGGTTAACCAGGGTGGCATGTCTTTAGGCAATAGTTGGTTGATCAGCAAACTGCAGGAACAGGATGTTTGTTCAAAATACTTGGGCCATCTAGCCACTCTCAGCAGACTCTTTATCACTGACCTTGACTTGTTTATTACAGTTTCCTTCTTCACAGGAAAGAAGCCTCTATCACTACTACAAAGTATTACTGGTGTGCCAACTTGGCTCATTTAGCTTCTTCTTCTTCATAGTTCCCTGGGGAAAATGGGAGCTCAAGCAAGTCAGGGCAATTAGTGTACTCATTGTTCATTCCATTTTCACATAATCATTGTGTGTCTGATATTTAAGATGCATCACTTGTTAACCATATACAGTGTGGATATTAGTAAGAGTAAGTTAAGGTACCAGCCTATTTGTGTTTTTAAACTATTTGCATTTCATCTTATTATTTTTATGGTTAAAATCAGTCCTTCAGGATGCAGACTGTGCAACAGGACTGGATACAAAA
>PVIY010040635.1:0-22218 GCA_004026745.1 Myrmecophaga tridactyla | reverse complement strand
CAGAAGATTTTCTCAATCCCTTGATGCTGAGTCTCAGCTCATTTTAGGGGTTTTCTTAATCCGTTGATGCTGAGACTCAGCTCATTCTAGGATTTCTGTCCCACATTGCCAGGAAGGTCCACACCCCTGGAAGTCATGTCCCACGTAGACAGGGGGAGGGTGATGAGTTTGCTTGTTGTGTTGGCTGGAGAGAGAGGCCACATCTGAGCAACAAAAGAGGTTCTCTTGAGGGTGACTCTTAGGCCTAATTTTAAGCAGCCTTGACCTATCCTTTGTGGGGTTAAGTTTCATATGAACAAACCCCAAGACTGGGGGCTCAGCCAATAGCTTTGGTTGTCCACACTGCTTGTGAGAATATCAAGAATTCAACTTGGGGAAGTTGAATTTTCGCCCTTTCTCACCATTCCCTGAAGGAGACTTTGCAAATACTTTTTTATTCTCTGTTCAAATCACTCTGAGATTTAACGGGGCATCACTCTGGACAAACCAACAAAATCTCATGTCCTACTCAAGGTTCCATGTACTTATGGTGTTCAATTAAACTGTCTACATAAGTTATATTAGGAAATGCACTAGTCAAAATATAAATTTTGTACCAAATAAACATCTTTTGCCTTAGTCTTACACATAAGGCAAATTTTAAAATATTAATTACCATCTATTTTCAGCACCCTGCAGTAATGACATTCCTTTGCTCTTCCTCATGCAAAAGCATTTTTTAAATTTGTATATTTAGTCACTATCATTATGCAGTGTAGGCATTCCTAGATTATACCATCTCAGTCTCTATTGTCCATATTTCTTTGTGATTTCATTTGTGCCCCCAGCCCTCCTCCCTCTATCATTCTCACATTCAGCTTCATTCAGTGTTTTAACATAATTGTATTACAGTTATATAGTATTGTGGTATCCATTTCTGAGTTTTTACACTCAGTCCTGTTGCACAATCTGTATCCCTTCAGCTCCAATTACCCAATATCTTACCCTATTTCTATCTCCCAGTGGTCTCTGTACCAATGAAATTCTCCAAGTTTATTCACTAATGTCAGTTCATGTCAGTGAGACCATACAGTATTTGTCCTTTTGTTTCTGGCTAATCTCCTCAGCATAATGTCCTTAAGGTCCATCCATGTTGTTACATGCTTCATGACTTTATTCTGTCTTACAGCTGCATAATATTACATTGTATGTATATACCACAGCTTGCTTAGCCACTCCTCTGTTGATGGACATTTTGGCTATTTCCATCTCTTTGCAATTGTAAATAATGCTGCTATAAACATTGGTGCGCAAATGTCCGTTTGTGTCCTTGCCCTCATGTCCTCTGAGTAGATACCTAGCAATAATATTGCCGGGTCATATGGCAATTCAGTATTTTTCTAGCTAATACTTTTGAGTATCCTTTAACAGTACCTCTTCTTTGCATTATTCCTTAAATGTTAGTATTCCTCAGAATACACCATAGACAATTTTTTTCCGATTCCTGTACATATTTTTACTAGGAAATTTTATACATTGTTTTGGTTTCATATACCATTGATATGCATATGATTTTTAAATCTTGAGATCTTGTCCATACCAAATTACTGAGCTCTAAATCTAAATTCCCATATGCCTTCTATAGCTCTCAATCTTTATGTCTCACGGGCAATAGGGCTGACTGCTGATTTTCAGTAGAAATGATGGATACATGCAGCGAAGATGGGGTAAAAGAGACCATATTTGCTCTCTTACCTGTAACACAACAAAAACAAAATTGTTTTTAAGACACTGGACATCTGGAAACAAAGAAAAGTTGTCACAGAGAGGAAAAAAGCAGGTGAGATGAGCTCTCTAATTGCCCCAACTTACTGCCTTCAGAGAGCTTCCAGGCCATCGCATGGAAAAAACTGAACTGGTGGCTGGCAGACTCCCTAACTGAGGAAACAGAACTGAGAGTTCAGGAAAACCAAAGAAGCTAGAGTTCATAGGGCAGAGCATCAGAGATAAGAGAGCTGTGTATGTAGAGAACACCAGAGGCTTGCATAAGTTTCCTCTCAAATATTCATCAGAGTACTAATCAGCGTATGCATGTGATAAAACTACCACCCCTGGAGGAAAATATATCCAAAAAGATTAATGGGAACAGTGCCTGCTGCTCACACAAAGCCCAAAACAGTGCCTGTTACCATCAGCCAGATTGGAAAAACTTTATTTACAGTGCACTGGTAGAGTGCTCATGAATATCTTGCTCCAATAGTAGGGAATAATTAGCCTTATACTGAGCACGGTTCGACACCTACCTAACAAGTCTTAATAGGAAAACCCCAAAGGATTAAACAAATGCCAATAATTTAAATGCATCCCAGAAGAAAACTCAAGAAAATTTATAAGATTGCAAAAATACCCAACACCCAATAAATTAAATTCACAATATCTGGCATTCAATTAAAGATTAGGCATGCAAAGAGATAGCAAAACATGAACCATAATGAGAATAATAATTACCTATCATGGTTTGCCAAAATTATTCCTGCCAACCCTAAAGAACATCTGGGGCTTTATATGAGATTCTACAAAGATTCCATGAATTAGTGTTACTTTCCAGAAAGCTAAAACCTCCAGAAGGGTTCCTAGGCCACGTAAGTCCTGAAACATAGAGGAACATGCTTCTCCAGAACATCAACTAGTTGCATCCCCCATCCCTTATTATTGAAGCCTCTTTCAACACGAAAGAAGTTGAATAACCAAATAACCCTAAAGAGTGGGGAAAATATCAAAGATGATAGTGGAGTTATTCAGAGACGGTAGAGTTTAACAAATGAGTATGATTGCTGAATCATTATATTGATATTTCTTTTAGTCTCCAGTATCCTAGAGTAGCTAGAAGTAAAAACCTAAAATTGTGAAATCGTAATCCATGTCAAAGTCTGAAATATGTTATACAACTAATTGTTGTGGTGTGCTTTGAAATTTATTGCTGTTTTTGATATATGTTATTTTTCACAAAAAAAGAAAAAAGTCAATTGCAATGATGAATACACAGCTATATGATGATACTATGATTGATTGTACACTTTGGATAATTTACATAGTATGTGAATATATAATATATATCAATAAAATTGCATTAAAAATTTTTAAATGAGGGCAAAATACAATTTTCACATATATATAAGCTGAAGTAATTTAATACCAACAGATCTTCACTATAAGAATTGTTAAAGGAAATCTTTTAGGCAAAAGGAAAATGATACTGGATGGAAATTCATTTTTATATAAAGGTGTGAAGAGCACCAGAAATGCTAACCACCAGCTAAATATATATGATTGTTCTTATTTAAATATCTTTAATAGATAATTGACTATTTAAAAAATATAATAAGAATGTACTGTGAGATTTATAATCTATGAAAAGTAAAGTGCATGAAAAAATAACACAGAGCTAAGAGGAAGAAATGGCGGTATACTATTTTAGATTCTTATACTATTCATAATGTGGTATAATATCACTTGAAGACAGACTGCAATAAATTTAAAAGGTAGCCTCTAAACTCTACAGCTGCTCCTAGAAAAATAAAGGAGTTATACTTAACAGCCTACAACAGAAACAAAATGAGACCATTTTAAAATACTCAATCTAAAACAACAGAAAAAGAAGGAAATGGAAACAAAGACATATGGGAGAAACAGAAGACAAATAGCAAGATGGTAGACTCATCTCAACAGTTAAATTAAATGTAAATGGTCTAAACACCCCAATTAAAAGACAGAGATTGTCAGGTTGGATTTTGAACATGTTGCTGCCTACAAGAGGTAACATTAACTATTAAGCAGAAGTAAGTTTAAGGATGGAAAAATATATATCATGCTAACACTAGTAATAAGAAAGCTAGAGTGGCATTATTAGTGTCAGGAAAAACAGATTTCAGAGCAAAGAATATTACCAGGAAATTTTGAAAGGTCATTTCATAATGGTAAATGAATCATTTAATCAAAAGTATATAGCAACCCTAAACATTTAAGCATCTAAAACAGAGCTGTGAAATACATGAAGCAAAAGCTTATGGTACTGCAATGTGACAGGAAAGCCAAGGAACCTAAGGATTGCCAGAACCCATGGAACCAGAATGCTACTGACCCTGAGAGGTTTCTAGCTTCTGAAATCATAAGCCAATAAATTACTGTTGTTAAGCCAGCCCATTGTGTGATGTTTATCATAGAAGTTGGGAAACCAGACAGTAACGCACAGCAAAGTTTGTTCAATCAATGTTAGTCCTGTGAGAACCGCATTAGTCTATAAGGTTGGTTCCAACAACAGCCTTATAGGGCCTATGCCTGTGTTCTACCCTGTTACAAACAATACCTCCAGACAGCACAATACAAAACAGAAGCACGAAAGAGAGCAAGAATGAATGAAAAGGCCTAGTTCCACTAAGAATGCCAAGCACAAGGGACCCAATAACAAAACCTGGGTACCAAACAGAGAATCGGTTGCCAAAGACTTGGAGTCAAAGAAAGCAAAATTCAGATCCAGCACTGACTTACTATGTTGATGGACACTCAACAAACAGTAAGGCCTTTTGGGTATCACACAGTCGAAGGCTGGGGTCCACACCAACAGGGCAGTTCAGACAATATCTCTGTGGAACCTCCAGAAAAACTATTGAAATAAAGAAAGACAGCCCAATGAAACAAACATGGGCTATTTATTCAGAGTGTGTTTTAGCAAGGGAGTCAGTCACCAGCACTTGTGTCTGGCAGAGACTCAATGACAAGAGAGTAAAAAAAGCTTTACAGTAAAAAAGGGAAAGCCTCGGGTATTCACTGATTGGATTCCCTGTTTTCTGGGGAAAGCTTGCTACAAGAGAGGGCAGGTTAACTAGAAGTGGGATATTTTATGGTTTAGGAAACATATTTGGCTTTCTCCAGGTAGTCCTGAGTTGGAAGGGAGAGTAATTAATAGGGAAATTGACAGTCATTGACCATTTCCTATTACTGGACGAATTTCTGCAAACATTGTGGTTTGGCTTTCCATACTGGTTGCTGAAGAGATTGTAGGTCAGAGTTCTACTGTCATATATAGTCTGGCCATTGTCTATGTGTATTTTCAGCTCACAGTGGAAGCTTGGCATGGTAGATATTAAAAAACAGCTGGCTGATGGAACATATTTCACTTTTTAGCTGTTGAACTAACTGTCATACTATAACTGTCATACTATAACAATATTTGTACAGGACTTTAACTAATTTTTAGCACAGTTTCAAATACATTCTGCTCCAATTTAGCCTAACAACAGCCCTGTGATCCTGAGAGGTTAATTACTTAAGGTCACATAACTAATCTGGGCTAGAAACTAGGATTATATCATAGTATAGGCTCATCTGTAATATATCATTCATTGTCTAGTATAGATAATATCTATAGTGGCTTTAAAAAAATATTTTGGTTCCATAGTATAATAAAAGTTCTGTTCAACTTGCTTCTAATTTCATTGCCTAAAAGCAAGGATAAAAGCTTAAAGGAAGGGTCATAGCTCCCTTCAAATACCTACAAGGCTATCATGTGGAAAAAGGATTAGGTTTATTCCAATAGCTCCAGAGAACAGAACCCACACCAGTGAGTATAACAGAGAAAGATGTGAACATTGAATGTGAAATACTTTTCTTATAATGAGACACTGCCCCCAAAAGAATTGCTGCCTTATTAAAGAATCAATTCCTTATCCCTAGCAACTTTTTGTTTTTGTTTTTTGTATGGGCAGGCACTGGGAATCGAACCCAGGTCTCTACCCTAGCAGTTTTTAAGCAAAACTGCACATCTAGAGAGTTCTTGAACTGGCCAGGCCAGCTAACATCTATGGGCTTCGTAAACTCCAAGTTTATGAAATTTTGTTAAATTTAAAAGAGAGGCATATACATTTTAAATTCAGTAGTTGAAAATCATTCCAATTATGGATGAAATTACTATATTATGTTTCTCAAAAATAGTGAGCTCTGTTTTAAGTTTTACCCCAGGATTCTTCTTTTAGCTGATATTCTTGGAATTTTCCACCCTTATGCCCATACAGTTTCAAAACATTAAAAAAGGGGGGGGGGGTGTCTAACCGAGTTTTCCATCTATATTGCTTTCTGATTGCAAAGTTATAAAACTTCACACCACCTATATTGCACTCATTTTTGGTGTTTCAATGGATTGTGGGAATTCCCTTTAGCGGTAAACACTAGGATTTTCATCTGTAATCTTAAATCTGTTGCACGAGATATTTTTCTTCTTTGTGGCTTCTTTTTAAAATTTTTCTTCAGGTTGAAAGCAATTATGTTCTTTTCTGATTTACGAATAACGTGAAGCTGTAAAAAAACAAAACCAAAAAACAACCGCGGGCTCTAATCACCGACATCGTGATCCTTTTATGTTCTCCCAGGACTTCGGATTGAACTTCTTTCCACCCCACACCTTACATGTCTCTTCAACCTTTTAAATTTACTCCCTGGGTTTTGGCCAAAAGGGCACTTCCTTTTAATAACAGTTGTGGTTTCTTTCATTTTTAAAAACAATACAGAACCCTGGGGATTCTCCAAAAATCTGGGAAGAAACAGCTGGGGTAAAATAAGCAAAAGGTTACTGCCAAAAGCTGTGGCCTCTGCATAAATCCAGTTACTCTCAACAGTCATTGGCAACTTCCGGGACAGACTTGAGGCGTTGTTCGAAATTGTCATCTTTACCATATCCGTTCTGTAATGACTGTACATATTTACATACGTGCACATACGGCAAAGGGAGAGGGAAAGCGATGACGTGTGGCTCTGCTTGGGGAATAGAAGGTGATAAGGAAATAAAACAGGTGTCTGGGAAGAGGTTCTACTAGAGAAGGGAGGATTGAGAGGACCATTTTTCAGACGGTCAGTTCTCTGCAGGTAGCAGCCTGGAAACGTGAATTCGTGCAACGCAGCTGCATTCTAATTGCCCCACTGCAGGCAAGGGTGCACGTTTATTTGAAACGGACCGAATTTCCTGCTCGATGCTGGTCGAGTAGACTCTTTGGGACGCTTGTATATTTATTTTTAGTGTCTCCAATGCCGGTTTTGTTTTTGTTTTTGAGGTTGAGGTGTAAGAACTGGGTCGAAATTCTGGCCGGGTAAGTGGGGGGCTCTCGGCCCTGAGCAAGGCAGAAGGAAGCGGACTGAGAACCCGGTGAAGACAGCAGCAGCCTGCTGCCCCCTTATCCCTCCACCTCCCTTAACCCCAGACAGCGACCAGCGGTGGAGACCCCAGGCGGCTGCCTCAACATTTGATCGCAGGTTCGCCAGCGCGTTGCCAGCACTTGCAGGCGCGGCACAGCAGGCATCTCCCGCGCTGCGCTGAAGCCGGCGCCCAGACTCGCAGGGGGGGCTTTGGAAGGACCCGCTCTGCCCTCGTCTTCTACTTGAACGCCTCGGCACCGAGGCCGGAGCGCGGCACCCACCATGAGCGGCTGCCCGCGGCTCGCGCTGCTCTGCGCGCTGTCCTGGCTGCTGAGAGCCGCGGCCTCTGCGCGCGGGGGACAAACCGCACCGCAGTCTCCCGCGCCTCGCCGCGACCCGGAGGAGTCCCCCAGGGGCGCCGATTTCGGTCGCGTCTACCATGGGGTGGTGAGCCTCAGCACCGAGAACATCTATTCCTTCAATTACACCAGCCATCCTGGCCAGGTAAGACGCTCGACTCCCAGGAACTTGCTCTGATTCAGAACCCTGTCTCTGCCTTGGATGCCCCTGGGAACCGACCCTGGGAGGCATCAGAGACCAGGGAACACTCACCCCTTTCTCCCCCGAAGCAATTACTGCCCTATTCGAGTTGCCGCACCCTCCGCAACCTTCTTCGTGAACAACTCTGCTTAACCTGCCTCAGCCTGGCTGCTGTAAATGTCTGGGCTTTGCAGAGGCGCTGGGTTCCAGCTAGAGCGCAGGTTCCCTACAACCGGCGGAGGGTCTTGGCCCCCTTCTGCGCTGTTTTCTAGGAAAGTCGCGATTTCTAGGATTGCTGAGGCGAAGGAACGCACCTCTGTTCCTCATCCCCTGTGGAGAAGGAATCTCAGTTCATTTGAATCGGTTCAGCCCGATCCTCGTATTTCATAGCGCTTGGGGAGGGAGAGCTGCTTAGAATCTAAAACGGGAATCGTGTGAGAATGGACGCAAGCTGCAGAGCTTCTGTGTATTCAATAGTCACTTCCTGTGTTTCGGTACCATTGTCACACATCCGTGCTTCGGAGAACCCAGAAGACACGGCCAAAGATAATGGAACTGCAGCCGTCCTTTGATCCTGAGGTTTCAATTTTAAATGAGGGTGAATAAATTGTGAAAGTTCGAGAATTCTTTCTGACAAGAGTTGAGGTGAGACAAGGGGGAAAATGTTTCAGTAACTAAACCTTTAAACATATGTATTCTGATTATATAATATAGAGAAATGAATCCAGTTAGCTTTTTCCCTCTGATAGGGTACTACTCTCTAGGGCACAGAAAAAAAAGAGAAAACCCTCCAGTGTACCAGCCTCTGGATCATCTTCCCGTATAAGTAGGCACACGCACAAACACATATACGTTCCTTACTATGGCAATGTATACTACTCCCTCGAGGAATTCTAGAACCAGATGATTAGGATACCAAAATACACCTCCTCCCTGACTCTCACTCATGGTCAGAACTTAGAAATCTTAGAGGTTCAGGTAGTGGGGGAGGCGTGTATTGAGCTAGGGACCCCAGGTTATGCATTACCATTCCCGGCCATCGCCCAGCTGTGTGGCATTGAAGGGTTCAGAATATTACCCTTCTTCAACCTGGCATCAGGGCGCTGTCACCATGGCAGCACAGCCTTCCGCCTGTCCTTCCCTAACCTTCCGCCTGTCCTTCCCTAACCTTCAGGTTGTGTGTCCTGCAATGAGCAGAGTGACTGTGTGCAGAGCTATTCCGTTGTAGACAAGTGGTAGGGATAGGGATGGGGGGGCTGGGGGAGACAGTTCTTATTCCCCATGTCCCATGTAACTGAACTCTCCTTAGGTAAACTACGGGGAGCCAACTGACCAAATAGCTGACCCCAATACACATTACTCATGAGGTGCTTTTGGCCCTGACGTTGGCTCAGAACAGATAAAAAAGTGTGGAAAACCCCAAGACTTCTGGGGTGTACTGTGTGTCTCCCCCTCAGTCATTAATAAGGAAATTCAGAATTTGTCCCAACATCAGGTTTTGGTATTTCTTGCATTTGTGCTTAGAGAAAGACTGATTTTTAATTGTTGATTTGGCCTTTTCCCTTTAGAATTCAGTGACTTCTTTTACTATAGCACAGGTTGCACTGTTTGCAGTTGGGTCACCTGCTTGAATTTCCTAGTAAACTGCAAGATATTAAGGGCAGGGAACAGTTGTGTTCATCTCTGTACCTTGGAAGATAGTTGGCATATAGTGGTTTAAAACTGTTTTTGAAAAAAAAGTAAGTGATAAAAGGATTATAGAATCTTTAAGCTGACGCTAAATACAATAAAAAATATGCTGTGTACAATGTAATATGTTGGGAAAATGTGAGGTTATTTTTGTTTTTCATATTTTCATAAAAACAACTTTTAAAAATTGTTTTCTACTGTGCCCTTTCTATTTGTCTATATGTAATTTTAAATGTCCTTTATTTTATGAAAAAAAGGTGAATAGTTTTAAACATATGTTTGCATAGTATGATAAAAAAATTCACAGCTCCAAGCTGTCCCTAGAAGTTTCATTAAAATTTTATCAGTCTGACAAGTACAAAGTTGGGAACCATGGGACCAACAGGTGCCCTAAGTGTTTTGATTATTTTAATGCCAGTATGCACTAATATAAATCAGATATCCTCAAGTTTTACAGCTATCTGGGACCCCTCTTTAATATGCAAATAAGATAATGGAACTCTCAACCCACTTACTACCAGAAATCGCCCTCTTCTCCATTTAGTCAGTATTCCTGCTAATTTCTCCAGAGGTAGAATTTCCTGATCAGTCTGTCCAAACCATTACTCATGGTTTCGACTGATACTCTTCTCTCTTGTTGGTTCCCTTTGCCCCACAATGGATAATCTACAATCCCACTCCTATAAACACAATGCCCTTGCATATAGCAGGGCTTTACTGAAGCTTTACAATTACATGAAGGATTTGTTGCATGACGGAGGGCAGGTGGTAGGTGAAATTGGAAATGTAGACAACACTGCCCTAACAATTTATCAGCTGTGCCTCACGAATGGATTTCAAACTAATGGTGCTCTCTTTAGAGCCTGATTTATCACCCCCTTCTTGGCCAAACTCCTCCTAAATGCTGGCTTCCAACTCTCCAGATTTTTGTTATTCTTTCATATCAAGCAGTTTAGGCATTCCACCCCCTACCCAAAATTTGCCAAGAGGAGCTCTGATAAATAAGGGACCATCTTTCCCCCAGATCTGTGATTTCCAAAGCAAAATCTTGGACATTGCCATTTTTCCTTTAATCTAACCAAAGTCTTGGTCAGGGTTTCCTGCAAGGGTCATTCCCATCCACCCCTCTTTAGTGCAACAAAGCATCCAGTTTAGAAACACAAAACAGGTCTAACTTTCCATTTTTAGCCATTGTTACATTTGCCATTGCTTCATGTTAACATTGTTACATTTGCCACTTCCTGTTGTCAGAGCTGTGGTTCCTAATCTTTCCTGTTAGCTACTGCATTTCCCATACCAAATGCTGCTCCAGAGCGCTAAGTTCAACACCAGGAAAGGCCTCATATATCTTCCAGGAATAGAGTAATGTAAATATGAAGTTGCCATTAAAAACAAAATGGAACAAAAACCTCCCTGAAAGAACAGAGTAACTGACTTAAGGAAGAATAATGAAAATGGTGATTGAAGGTGTAGTTTGGGCAGGATCATGGTTAAGTTCTCTGGAGAGGTGTCTGGAGACTCCCTTTAAGGAGAGTTGGGTTACACTGTGGAAAACAGGTTGTTCTGTAGCTATGGGATGGGAGCCAAGCTAGAAGGAAGTTCCTTTTTCAGCAAAGTCACAGGGAGTATGTTTGCCTGGGTCAGACAGCATAAATGCAGGCTTTTGGGGAAATGAGACTCCTCTTGTAGAGACAGGGATGGCACCAGTCAGATATGTATATTTGAGCTAGATGGTAGTAAGGAGCCCTTAAATGAAAGCCTACCCACTGAGCACAAACAGAATGCCTTTTCTGAGGTTTTCAGTAACAGAATTCATTGTTGACCATAGATTCTTGAATTTGAAGTGCTTTCCTGGAAATATTTCTTTTACATTGTTTGTTAAATTTTATTTATATATTTATGAATACTTTTAAATGACCAAGGAACAATCCTTGCTTTATTAATATCAACCAGTAGTTGTACATATAGAACCAGTTACACTGACATCTTGGATTCAGTTTCAAGAAACTCATGATCAGTGAAATACATATTTAGACACTCCAGTGGTAACCTCTAGCTATAGACATTGCTACTTACATGGAAGAATTGAAAACTGATTTGATAGATTCAGGTCTCCCTTTCTCATAGGGAATGCCTGCTCTTTATATATTGAGACCGAGGAGTCTCCTCTCCTGTCTTTCACATCCTTTTACTGAACTGAACTACTGGTTGTTTGAGGTTAGATCATCTCATTATCACGTTACCTAGGTGATTGGTCACCTCCCACATTTTTGCCCATGGCATCATGACATGAATCATGGGCCTGATGTGTGGAGGACTTGTCATCGACCAGCCAGAACTGATAATCATGTGTTGAATTGTGTAATGGATGCTGTCCACTATGGTAGCCACTAGCTGAATGTAGTTTTCAAGCCCTTGGAATGTGACTAGTCCAAATTGAGATGTGCTGTAATTGTAGAATACATATCAGATTTTGACAATTTAGTATGAACAAAGTGTAAAATATGCCATTAATAATTTTCATATTGATTACATCTTTAAATGATAATATTTGGGGGTATATTAGGTTAAGTAAAATATATTAATAAAATTAATTTCACCTGTTTCTTTTCAATGTAACTGCTGGAAAAGTTAAAAACACATATGTGGCTCACATATTTTAATTGGACAGCATTGCTCCAAGTACTAAAAAATTTTCAAGAAGAGAGATATTCATATGTGATACAGATGGCTTTGTTGGAGGAAACAAGGCTTGAAAGTCATAACAAATAAGAAGTAGATAAGGGGAAAGGCATTTCAGACATGGGAAAATATATCTGATTTCTTTTTGTGGCAAGACCACATTAGAGATGGTGTGTATTTCCATCAGGAAGCATACAATATCTAGTTGTTCCTTTTTGTGATGTTAGCTACCATTAATGATCATTGCCTGGTTCCATCAATTCATTAGGAGCAGCAAGACAATGACATTTTAATTCTATCATTCATTTTTCACTTATTAGCTGTAATACTTGTATAATAAGAAAACTTACCTCATCAACTATTTGTTTACCTTAAGCTGCTGTTCATAAAGGAAACATGGAATAAATGCTTCATTATTTCCCTTTATTTAACTACTTTTAAAATACTGTGCTGGTCTCCTAATATAAAATTATCAATGAGATTTTATTTATTACAAGCTCATGGATTTAGACATATGTGTTTCAATCTATCACACTTATCTTTATTAAAGATCAGATTGTTCATCCTTGGCCAGTAAAAGATAATTCTAGTTGGCTCCTGAATTCATGTGTTAAAACACAAGTGGTTTATGACAGCTCCCTTGCTTTCTGGAGTAAAAAGGATAGTTCAGGCTCCTCAAGTTCAATTCCTGTTCCCAACCTAATATCAGTAATTTTTCCAGAAAGGTTAGGTTCCTTTTAGTGAAAAATAATTTTTAGAGACCATAGTTTGGAAACTAGGGGCCCTTGTTGCTAACAGAGTGGTCACTTTTTTCTCTGCCTATTCAGTGGACAGATCTAAGGAACCTGGCTATTTTCAATACAAATTCAGAAATACAGGATTTTACTTAACCCCATTGTGTTATATCTGAATCTCCTTTTTGCCATGCCAAAAATCCTGATTCTCAAAAACATCATCTTAGTCATTTGCTTTATTTCACACAGCAGTTTTAGATAACAATACTAACATAACCACCAACTATAAGATTACTGGAAACAGTTTAAGATGTATTTATTTTTCTTTATTAGAGTAGTTGTGAGTTTACAGAATGATCATGCTAAAATACAGGGTTCCCATATACCACCCTATTATTAAACTTTGCATTTGTGTAGAACATTTGTTACAATTGAGGAAAGCACATTTTTATAATTGTACTATTAATAAAGTTCACTTTTTAAGTTAGTGTTCACTGTTTGGGAAATGTAGTTCCATGGATTTTTAAAAATTTTTGTTCTGTTACCATATATACAACCTACCATTTCTCCTTTTGACCACATTCAGATATATATATTTCAGCGCTGTTAACTGCATTCACAATCTTATGCTACCATCACCACCATCCATTATCAGAACACTTCCATCATTCCCAATAGGAATCCTGTACATCTTAAGCCTTACCTTCCCATTCTCTATCCCTACCCCATCCCCTTGTAAGCTACATTCTACATTCTGACTCTATACGTTTGCTTATTCTAATTATTTCATATCAGTGAGCTCATACAATATTTGGCCTTTTAAGTCTGACTTATTTCACTCAACATGATGTCTTCAAGTTTCTTCCATGTTGTTGAATACATCAAGGTTTCATTCCTTTTTTGGCTGAATAATATTTCATAATATTTCATTATTTATCCATTCATCGGTTGTTGAACACTTGGGTTACTTCCACCATTTAGCAAATGTGAATAATGCCACTATGAACATCAGTGTGAAAACATCTGTTCGGGTCCCTGCTTTCAATTCTTTGGATATATGCCTCGTAGTGGGATTGCCAGGTCATATAATTCTTTACTTAACTTTCTGAGGAAACACTAAACTGTCTTTCACAGCAGCTGCACCATTTAATGTTGCCACCAGCAAGGAATAAGTGTGCCTATTTCTCCACATCCCTTCCAACACTTGTAATTTTTATTTTTTTAATTGCAGCCATTCTAATGAGTGTAGAATGGTATCACCTTAGGGTATATTCTAGTAAGGATGTTGAGTCAAATTAATTTGTTTTAAAGTTATTTGGTATAATCCCTTTCAGTGTGGTTATGCCACCAGCTAGTTAGGTTCATTCGTTTCATTTTGCTTTTAAATTTTAGGGGTTTAAATTTTATTTGAAAATCAGAAACAAGAAATTAAAACTTAAAAATGCAAAGCATAGTATATTCAAAGAAGCCTAACTTCTATTCCTGACCTCTGCACCCCAGTCCCTCTCTTTCTCCACAGGTAAACTTTTTTTTTTTTTAATTTTATGAACTAGAAAGTAAACTTTAAAAAAAATTGGATTTTTGTTCCAGTGGTTTCCCTTTTACTAATACTTTTATGAAATACCCTTAGTCCTTGCTTTCTTGTGTATTTTCTACCAATTCCTCAGGATGAGCAATATTGAAATTAGCTGATATCCTCTTTTACTCCCTCCCTTCCTCCAATCCCCAATTCTAGTTAATGTCTAAAGGCAAATAATGAACTTGTTCTACCTTTCACATATTCTCTCTATCATCCCCCATTTTTGATTAGTTGTATTTTATTTATATTGTCTGAGCATATAGCCATTACGAACTATGCTGTCTGTCTCATTATCAATATTTAGTCTTAGTTTTACAGGTACATGTATATTTAAAGTTTACCATCAGTCCTTATATTAATGTCCTCTAGTCATTTTGGTTGCATTTAGATAATTCTCTAGGGGATAACTCAGGAAGGACTCATGGGAACAATACTTCCGGAGTTCTTTCAGGTTTATAAAAGTTTGTCTGCAGCCGTTGTATGTGAAGATCAGATTAAATGGATATGGTATCCTTGGCTCACATTTTTTCCTTGAATATTTCAAATACTCCTTTGGATTCTGGCAAAATCCTGATGACAAATCAATTTTCTTCCTATTTAAGTATCTTTATTTTTCTGCATCTATGTGTGGAAAGACTCTGCCCCCCCTCCTTTTCTCCTATAAAGTCCTGTAGTTTTGCACACTATATCTGGTAGGTCAATTTTCCTAGGTATATGATACAGGCTTTCACTATGTAAGTAACATCAAGGATTTTTTTTTAATTCAGGAAATGTTTCTTCAATTAGAATTTTAGCATTATTTTGTTCCAATGCTTGATTATCTTCTTCAGAAATACAATTTACTCTTATGTTGGTTCTTCTTCATTGTTTTCTGTATCAGTTTTTATGGACTTCTTTTTATCTCTTTCTTTGTTTCCTTCCTGATTTAAAATTTTTTCTCCCTTTTCACCTTCCATTTTCCTAAAACCTTGTCTAGTGTTTATTGTATGCTTGTGCTTCTTCAAGCATGATATCTATTTATAAAATGATTTTGAATTTGATTTCTGATTTTTTCCTGGGCTTTATCACCTCTTTTTTTCAAACCATCATTTTATGCAATCATCTCATTTTTGAATATTTCTAATTATTGTTTATACTATAATTTCACGGCTTTTATCATTTTCATGATTTTTTAAACTCATTTCAAAATATTGTTATAATATTCATCTATTTTGTAGGCACAGATTTCTAGCTTATGTTCATTGTCCATAATTATTTTATTCTACTCCTTATTCTCTTTCTTACTGTAACTTTGTACAGGATTTAACTAAAATCCTTTTCTGTTGTTCATATTTGCATGAGATGAGTTTTTCTTTCTTGTAGGAGGGAAAGATGGATTTGAATAGCTTTCCTAGCTTTCTTCTGTTGTGTCTGGGGAGTGACCAAAATGTAGTTTTCCTTCCGAGATCTGCCTTCATGACTATGCTCCGCAAAATAGGACTTTTCTCTTTCTTTTGGGCCAATAGTCTTTATCCTGTCCAATTTGGAGTCTATTCCCAAGTTTTCATCAGCAGGGCTTTTTTCATCAGCAGGGCTTTCATCAGAAGGGAGTTTTGAGTTTTGAGGATTCATAAGTCCTATACTGTGCCAGACTCTTTGGACTTCCTAGGGTAGCCTGACAGACACTTACAGGTGAGAATATATAAAACTTCCACCTATTTTTGACCCCTGTGATCAGATTGCCCCCCCCCCAACCCCAGTCCTTTCAGTGAGTAGCTTTTGAAGAATTCAGGGGTTCTATGGTTCTCAAAGCCCAGTGCCTTCGAAGAATTTGGGGGCTCTCTGGTTCTCAAAGCCTGGTATCTTCCCTCTGAACAGTTGCTAACACCAAACAGGTCTTGAAACTATAGATAATTTATTACCATCCACTTATATTTTAAGGTTTATGAGGATACATTATCACTTAGTTTTTTGGTAGATGTTGTCCATGGAATTTTAGTTCTGTAATCCTAGTTGTTCTGTTTTCACAGGGATATTCAGAAAGATTCAAAATATCTGCTGCTAATAATACCATCTCTCCATAATTCTCTGCTCATTACTTCTTTCCTGTAACTTTTCATTTTAAAATAATTTCAAATTTACAAAAAAGATGAAAAAAGAGTACAAAGAACTCCAATATGCCCTCCCCTAGATTTACCAATTGTTAACATTTTGCCATCTTTCCTTCATCATTTTCTCTATATATGAACAGATTTTTTTTTTCTGAAATACTCAAGAGTAAGTTACAGATTTACTCCTTTGTAAGAAGTGCTCCTTTGACCCCAAACACTTCAGTGTATATTTCCTAAGAACAAGGGCATCTTCTTATATAACTTTAGAACAATTTAAACTATAGACTTTATTCAAACCTCACTAACTTCCTAATCATGTATTTTATGGTTTTTTCCCCCTTGGGGTCCAATTCAAGAACACAAGTGGCTTTTAGTTCTCATGAATGTTTAGTTCAAATCTGAAACAACTCCTCATACTTTCTTTGTCTTTCAGGACCTCAATATTTTTGAAGAATACAGCCAGTTATTTTGTAGAATGCCCCTCAATTTGGGCTTCTGCCATGTTTCCTTGTAATTAGATTCAGGGTATACATTTTCGGCAGGAGCAATACAGGAGTGATGTTATGTCCTTAGTGCATTATTTTAGAGGTGGATGATGTTGAGCTTTCATATTACTGGTGTGGCTAACTTTGGTCACTTGATTAGATGCTCCCTCCCAGGATTCTCCACTGTAAAGTTACTATTCCCTTTGTAATTAAAAAGTAATTTGTGGAGTGCTTCCTTAAGACTCTGTAACTAGGTCTCATCAAATTTCCAACCTAGTTTTAGCATCCACTGATTATTTGCGCCTGAATCAGATATTGTTATCGTGGTTGCCAACTATTGATTCCCTAATTCATTGTTTATTCTACATTTATTAGTTGACACTTTATGTAAAAAGAGTTTTTCTCTCTCTCCCATTTATGTAATCATTCCTTTTTTTTTTTATTTATACCAGTATGGAGACAGATTCTTATTTAATCCAATTACCCATGGCTTTTATTTACATTAAAATCCCATTATAAATAACCTACCATTTCAAGTATTATGGGCTTTTTTTTTCCCCTTTAAATCAACCATACTCCATGTCTATAGTGGGTATATCAAGAAGCTCTTTCTCACTCTAACCTAGAAAGTGGGTGTTTTCTCTCCTCCCCCCATCACCTGCCAAATAATGATATTTCAAAACTTTTAAGTTATCACATGGGAAGACAGCAATCATCATTTAGCGCCCAGCTAGTCTGTTGGCTCCCAAGCAGTAGCGCCCATTAGGCTATTAGACAGGTACAGCAATCCTCGGTTTCAGTTTTGCAATTAAAAGGATAAGCCTATACTTCTTTTCTGTATTCATGAAAAACTGAAAGTCAGACTAACAAAGGAATATATTGGTGATAGCTGAAGCTAAAATTCCTTCGTGTCTAATTTCTGGCCCATAATCTTATCCATTTCAAGTCCTGGGCTATGGAATTCTCAGGATAATATTTTAATGTGGGTTTTCATTAGTAGTGTCTGAAATATGATAAACTTTGCATTATCTCTGGGTGGTGAGATTAAGGGGAATTTAATTTTCTTCCCAGTATTTTTCTGTATTTTCTAAATATTTCACAATGAATATGTTTTACTTTTACCTAAGGAAAGGACAATATACAACTAAGAGGAAGAACTGTATAGGGGAAGAGCACGGGGTCGAGTATTAGGAGACCTGTGTTTTATATCCATTACTCGTGGACCTTCGTCACATCCTATACCCTCCAGGAGCTTTATTTTCCCCTCTGATAAGACAGTAGGATTGCATCTTTGATCCTTTCTCGGGCATTAAGATTCAGTGTTCTTATATTTATCCACTACATATCAGATTATAATTTTTTACTAGATCATAAACTAGCAGGATCTTGCCAAAATGGTCATTTCTAACTCTGTGACTTATAAAAGCAAGCAAATGAAAGACTGTTTCCTAAAAACTGCCCTTTATTCCTCCTTTTGAGAAGCTTCCCACAGAGACGCTTAGAATGTGGCTTTGCCTTGCTTTGTTTTTTCCCCTCCATGCTTGCCACATGTGCTGAGCTTGTATTCTAATTCCTTTTTTGTATCTTGCTGGCATTCCGGCTGCTATATCAATAGGCTTGCTGCAGTGTTGAATTTGTTTTTATTGCCTTTTTGTTTTGTTATGTTTTGTTTTTACTGCTGTGATAGTTCCTTCTAAGGGGGTATTTTAAATATCTGATACCATATGTAGTGATTTTCAACACTTCTCCCTATCCTATTCCCTCCCTTATTTCTTATTTGCACTATCTCCTAGAAGTATTTCTAACTATCAACTTGAATTAATAGACCAAGAAATTGACACTTATGATACCTTGAAACCACTTTGCTGCTGGGAAGATGCTAGCATTGATTCCTTCTTTTCAATGAGAAGAAACCTCACTGTGTTGATGCCACTGGAGGTTGCCATGCGTCACCCCAGAGTATGTTAGCCAGTTTTCCCTACATTGTCTAACTCGGGAGCTAACAGAAGTTTTATGTCAACACGCCAAGCTGGTGCTTTGGTGATTTAAAGATAATGTTTAATGAGCTATTTCAATTGAGGCCTCAACATCCTTTCTGTTTACTGCTGAGGAAAATATCAAACATTATCATGGGTCTGCCAGACAACGCAATGATAGTCTTCTATTTTACTAAAAAAAATACATTCATAAACATCGCTTTTTTCTTTTCCTTTTTTATTTTGGAGTATGGAAATGGAGGTTTTTCTTCAGTATACTCGCTGGCCATATGAGCCACAAAAAAAACAAAAAAACAAAAAACAAAAAACAAAACTGAAGGCCTGTATTTTGCTTAAAAACTGAGGTCAGCAATAGGAGCGACATTGTATTCTATTAAGTCTTTAGTCTAAGATCTTTTGATTTTCATATATAACTTTCTAAATATGTGTGTATTTTACTGGAGCATGCAGTTAATTTACATGGTAAAAAATACTGTTTTGTTCTGAGACAGAAACAAAGATGAGTGTTACACAGTGAATATAAAATATATTAAATGTTATTAAAAAATTTTTTTATTGTATAGTATAACATATATACAAAGCAAACAAATAAAAAAGCAATAGTTTTCAAAGCACTCTTCAATGAGTAGTTACAGGACAGATCCCAAAGTCTGTCATGGGATACCATGTGATCCTCCCATATTTTCACTTCTAGCTGCTTCAGAATATAGGAGGCTAGAGGGCTTAAATATTTTTTATCATCACAATCGACTTTTTTCTTTTTTGTGTGTGAAAAATAACACATATACAAAAAAGCTATAAATTTCAAAGCAAAGCACCACAATTAGTGGTAGAACATATTTCAGAGTTTGACATAGGTTACAATTTCACAATTTTAGGTTTTTATTTCTAGCTGATCTAAAATGCTGGAGACTAAAGAGATATCAGTTTAATGATTCAGCATTCATATTCATTTGTTAAGTCCTATCTTCTCTGTGTAACTCCACCATCACCTTTGATCTTTCCATCCCTCTCTTTAGGGTTGTTTGGGCTATGGCAATTCTAAATTTTTGATATTGGAAGGGTCTGTCACTAATATGGGGTAGGGAGATGGAACGATCTGATGTTCTGGACCAGGGACCCATCTGGAGGTTGTAGGTTTCTGGAAAGTTACTCTAGTGCATGGAACCCTTGTGGAATCTCATATATTGTCCTAAGTGTTCTTTAGGGTTGGCTGGAATGGTCCTGGTTGGGGGTTGTCAGGTTATGATAGGTAACAAGGTCTAACTGAAGCTTGTGTAAGAGCAACCTCCAGAGTAGCCTCTCGACTCAATTTGCACTCTCTCAGCCACTGATACTTTATTAATTACACTTCTTTTCCCCCTTTTGGTGAGGATGGAAGTGTTGATCCCACAGTGACAGGTGTGGACTCATCCCTGGGAGTCATCTCCTACATTGCCAGGGAGACTTTCATCCCTGCATGTCAGGTCCCACGTAGGGAGTTGGACTTAGAGAGACTGAGGCCACATCTGAGCAACAACAGAGGTCCTCCAGAAGTAACTCTTAGGCATGCCTATAGGTAGTCTAAGCTTCTCCACTACCTACATAAACTTCACAAGAGTAAGCCTCATGATCCAGGGCATGGTCTATTGATTTGAGTGTCCCTAAAAAGTTTGACACAGTTTCAGGGAATCCCCTGATGGTAAGGTTTGATAGTTCCATATTTTTCTCCCATCCCTCAGGGAACTTTGCCAATACATTTTGATTATCTGCTTAATATATTCTAGGATGTATCCAGGCATTACAATAATCTATGCAGGACTAAAGGACTCTTTCTTATTCTGTGCTCCCTGTGTTTCAATTGCTATACAGATAGGTTGAATTAGATTATGTACTACAAAATTTTCAGTTCCAGACAAATAAACTTTTCTTCCATTGGTCTCAAAGAGTATGTTTGGTTCTAAAATATAGACTCTGTCTTCCTTTCCCCGATGTTCCAAATTACTTTAACCCCAACCTGTTTGGCTTCATTCTTATCTCTAAATATCAGGTTATATATATATAAAACAGCCTCAAATATCAGGTTATATATATAAAACAGCCTGTCAAAATCCAGAAATAATACTCCGGACTTAATGTGTCTGCTCTAAAAACTTACAATCTTAGGCCCCTATTTTCTTATAAGCATTTTCTAAAGGTACCATACCATTCTTGTACTTTTATTTCTGGCTTATTTTGTTTCACCAAATGTCCCACATGTTCTTTCACATTGTCGCATGTCTCATGACTTCGTTCCTTTTTGTAGCAGCACAACCTTCATTCATAAGTAATACATCACTATTCACCAATCTACTTTTCCATCGGTGCATCCTTCAGCCACCTGCATTCATCAGGCATCATGTAGAGGGCCCAAAGTCCACAGTCCATCAACATTCTCAATTTTAGATAATTTCATTGTTCCCAAGAGAAAGAAAACCTATAAACATACCCTTACCAAATAGGAAATCTAAATCTCCTCTTAACTCTTGTCCCTCCCCCCATTATTTATCTCTGCTGTTGCTGTGGTAGTGCTGATGATTTCCTTTTGAACATAGCTCACAGCATGCAATAGCAGTTTTCCCCCTGTACCCTGGACTTAAACACTCTTTATACAATCATATCTTTATTTTGTCTATCATTTCCCAGAGTTCCAATTCAGTTTTTTCCATCTTTTTTGCCATTTGCTGTTTTGAGTCTTCGAAATCAGTTATCCTGTCCTCTATATCACTTATTCTTTCTTCTGTCTCTTCAAATCTGGTGTTGTGTGCCTCTAGTATGTTGCTTATTTGTCAACAGAGTCTTTAATCTCTGTGATATCTGCTATTTTTCTATTTATTCTTTCAAATTCCTCTTTATGCTCATTAACTGCCTTCTTGATCTTCTTTGTGTCATTTGCTGTCCCACTTATTTTACTAAGTAAAGTTGTATGAACATCTTTGATTAGTTGTTCCAATGTCTGTGTCTCCTCTGGTGTTTTAATTTGGTCATTAGTCAGGGCTATATCTGTCTGCATTGTGATATGCGTAGTGATCTTCTGCTGTCTTCGTGGCACGTAAATATCTTGATTGATTTACTTTGGGAGTTGATTTCTTTCAGTAGTCTAAGGCCTTGTGTTTGCGGAATAGTTGTACAGCAGGGAGCAGGGCACAGGATGGAGCACTCAGTGGTGATTTGTTTCAGGGCAGACTGAAGGCTCAGACTAAGGATGTTACACTGATGCTTGTGAACATGGGTGCCCAG
>PVIY010040634.1:0-22229 GCA_004026745.1 Myrmecophaga tridactyla | reverse complement strand
AAAAGAAAAAACTCATACATTCCATTTCTCTCATTGACCACTAGTATTTTCACCTACCCAATTTATTTTACTCTTTGTCCCCCCTATTATTTATTTATTTTTTTAATCATCTGTCCATACCCTGGATATAATAGGAGCATCAGACACAAGGTTTTCACAATCACACGGTCACATTGTAAGCGTTATATCTTTATACAATTGTCTTCAAGAATCTGGGAAACTGGAACACAGCTCAACAGTTTCAGGTACTTCCCGCCACTCACTCCAATACAACAAAAACTAAAAAGGAATATCTATTTAATGCATAGGAATAACTTCTGGGATAACCTCTCTGCTCTGTTTGAAATCTCTTAGCCACTGAAACTTTACTTCCCCTTTTGGTCAAGAGGCATTTCTCTCTTCCCCTTTTTGGGTCCTGGCTCATCCTGGGATTTTTTCCCATGTTGCCAGGGAGATTTACACCCCTGGGAGTCATGTCTCATGTAGTAGGGGGAAGTAGTGAGTTCACATGCTGAGTTGGCTTAGAGAGAGAGGCCACATCTGAGTAACAAAAGAGGTTCTCTGGGGGTGATTCTTAGGCCTAATTTTAAGTAGACTTAACCTATCCTTTGCAGGAATAAGTTTCACAGGGGTGAACCCCAAGATCTAGGGCTCAGCCTATTAATTTTGTTGTCCCCACTGCTTGTGACAATATCAGAAATTCTCCAAATGGGGAAGTTGAATATTTCCTCCTTTCTCTCCATTCCCCCAAGGGAACTTTGCAAATACTTCTTTATTCACTGCCCAAATTACTCTGGGATATATCAGATCATCACACTAACCTGGACAAACCAACGCAATCTCACGCCAGTTAAAGATTCCATGTACTTACAGTGTTCAACTAAACTGACCATACGATTAAACTAGGAAATGCACTACTCCAAACATAAATTTTACACTCAATAAACATTTCTCCCTTTAGTGTCCCACAGAAGTTGAAGTTTTAAAATATGGATGATATCATCCTTTACCCTGTATTCTGATATACGTTAGTCCTATCCAGATTGGCTTCATTCATATCTCTACTCAATGTCTGATCACTTTTTCAACTCTTTTAACAGTTCCTGTATGGGGTAGTGCTGACTTTCATAGCTTCAGAGTTCTAACTCTGGGTCTCAGGTGTCACATAAATACTTGAAGTTTCTGGGAACGACCGTAGCATATACAAATAGCTCAGTATCACAGAGTTTAGAAATAACAATAACAACTCCTGAATATATGTGACTGTTGTAAGAGCTTACAATCTAGGACCCTTTACAAGAGGCCCCTACCTGATAAGCTGGTGAGACTTCTTTTTGAAAAGGTAGTACTTCTTCCTGATTATGCTTCTTTACTCCTCAACCCTCTGTATTCTAGCTTCTTCACTTATTACTACTGCAAAAATGGTCAATAAATCTCTTAATGCCAAAGTCAAAGAAATTTTTATGACTTCTATTCTTTTGTCCCTCTGTGTCCTCTGATCACTGTTAATTACTGCCACTTTGAAAGCTTTTCTTTGCTAGCTGTCCATGATACCATTATCTCTTGGTTCCCCTACCGATGGATTTAATTCTGTTTGTTTGACAGACTCTTCTTTTCCTCCTTTTGTATCTTTGTGAGCTCTTTTATGGACTCCAGTAAGCTAATTAAGATTCACCTTAAATGGCAGGATCACATCTCCATGGACATAATTTAATCAAAGGGCCCCACCCAAACATGGCTCTGCCCCACAAGATTGGATTACGATTAAATGAAGATGGCTTTTCTGGGTTACATAACAGCTTCAAACCAGCACAATATACATCAAAGAAGCTCAGTCAACTCCAAACAGAATGCACACAAATAAAAACCTACCAAGATGTTTAATAATCAAATGGTTGAAT
Source organism: Myrmecophaga tridactyla (assembly GCA_004026745.1). Lineage (NCBI taxonomy): Eukaryota > Metazoa > Chordata > Mammalia > Pilosa > Myrmecophagidae > Myrmecophaga > Myrmecophaga tridactyla. The sequence goes on along the minus strand of PVIY010040634.1, from coordinate 20,328 downwards.
GCCAAAGATAGAGAGAGAATCCTGAAAACCATGAGAGAAAAGCAATGCATCATGCAAAAAGGAGCCTCAATAGGATCAAGTGCCAATTTTCCATCAGAAACTCTGGGAGGCAAGAAGGCAATTAATGGCATATTTAACGTTCTGAAAGGAAAAAAATTGCCAACCAAGAATCATATATCTGGTAAAATTGTCTTTCAAAAATGAGGGGGGGGGGATTAAGATATTCCCAGATAAATAAAAGCTGAGGAAATTTGAGAAAGCTAGACAGGTCATATAAGAAATGCTAAAGGGAATTCCTTAGGGTGAAAGGGAAGGACACTAGCAAAGCTGCATGAAGAAAAAGTTCTATGATAAAGACAATTACATGGGTAAATATAAATGTCAACTCACTGTATTTTTGGTTTGTAACTCCACTTTATACTTTCTACAGGATGTAAAATGCAAACATAAATACTGATAAAGCAATTGTTTTGGCTAATAATATATGGTAAGGGGACAGAAGTGTATAGGAACATAATAACTATTGAATTTAACTTGTGATAAAATAAAATGTTATTGTTAAAGATTTAGGATGTTAAATTTAAGGCTTATGGTGGTCACAAGGAAAATATGAGAAAAAAATATGCACAGAAGGTAAAGGAGAAGGATTTCTAAAGAGTTAACTATAAAAGATAAACTACATTTTTTTAAAAAAGGTAGTAATGGAAAAATTAAGCAACCAAAAAGTTATGACCTTCAAAAATGAAAAAATAACATGGTAGAACAGTTTTATATTATCAGTAGTTGCTTTAAATGTAAATGGATTAAGATTTCTAGTTAAATGTCTATGTTGACAGAATGTGTAAAAAAGTATGACCCAACTATATGCTATTTATAAAAGATCACCTTAAATTCAAAGACATAAGTAGGTTGAAAGTGAAAGGGTTAAAAATACACTCCATGAAAATAATGACTAAGAGAGACCTGGGGTACCTATCTTAATGTCAGATAATATAGATTTTAGCTAAAAAACTGTTATGAGGGACAAAAAAGGACACTATATACTGATAAAGGAGTCAACTCAAAAAGAAGATGTAACAATTATAAATATATATGCACCTAATAGCAGAGTCCCAAAGGATATGAAGCAAATATTGACAGATTTAAAGGTAAAAGTAGATGTTCTATATTAATAGTAGGAGACCTCAACATATCACTTTTGATAATGGATATAACATCTAGACAGAAGACCAATAAGGAAATAGAAGATTTGAATGATACTGTATACCAAACTAGATCTAATATATAGACATATATAGAACACCACCCAACAACAGAAGAATATACATTCTTCTCTAGTGTGCATAGACCATATTTTAGGTCACAAAACAAATCTCAATAAATTTAGAAAGACTGAAATTTTGCAAAGTATCTTCTCTGAGCATAATGAAATGAAGCTAGAAACCTAGCAAGGGAGAACTGGAAATTTCACAAAGGTGTGGAAATTGAACAGTATACTCTTAAGCAACAAAATGTTCCAAAGAAGAAATCACAAGGGAAATTAGGCAATATTTTGAAGCAAATGAAAACAAGAACACAACATACCAAAACTTATGGGACGCAGCACAAGCCATCCCAAGATGGAAATTTACAGCTCTAAATGCTTACATTAAAAAAAGAAGAAAGATGTCAAACACTAACCTTTCCTAGACACCTGGAGGAACTAGAAAAACAAAAGCAAACTGAACACAAAGTGAGCAGAAGGAAGTAATGAAGATTAGAGTGAAGTTAAATGAAATAGAGAATAGAAAAACAATAGAGAAAATCAACAAAACCCAAAGTCGTTATGGTAATTTAGAGCTGTTATGTACCCCAGAAAAGGCCATGTTCTTTTAATGCATGATGGTAGGTGCAGACCTATTATGGGTAGGACCTTTTTATTAGGTTGGTTCAATTGAGAGGTGACCCAGCCTATTCAAGGTGGTTCTTGATCATTTACTGGAGTCCTTTATGAGAGGATAAAAGGAAGAAACATTTTGGAAAGAGTTTATAGAGAGAAACTCCCTGAAGATGCTAAGAGAGGACACATAGACACTCAGAGAAAAAGCCAATTAATCAGAAGCTGAAAGCAATGGAACCCAAAAATGAAGGGCCAGCAAATGCCAGCCATGTGCCTTCCCATGTGACAGAAGGACCCTGGATGCCAGCAGCCTTTCCTCAGAGAAAGCATCTTCCTCTTGATGTCTTCATTTGGATATTTTCATGGACTTAGAACTGTAAATTTGTAAGTGAATAAGTCCCCACTGTAAAAGCCAACCAATTTCTGGTACATTGATTTCTGGTAGCTTTAGCAAACTAAAACAGATTTTGGTACCAGTGAATTGGGGTACTACAATTTGTAAATGCCAAGACTGCTGGAATGGCTTTATAAATGAGTAAAGGGAAGATTCTGGAAGAATTGTGAGATGCTCCATAAGAAAGACTTAGATTGCTTTGAAGTATGCTAAAGGTACTTCTAGTGAGGCCTTAGAGAGAAATGAAAGAAAAGCTTAAGAAAGAAAAGCAGTGTCATTGTCAACTGGAAGAAAGATGAATCTCATTTTAAAGTGGCAGATAATTTGGGAAAATTAAGTCCTGGTGTTGGATGGAAGGGAGAATTTGAAAATGATGAGCTTGGATATCTAGCTGAGGAAATTTTCAAACCAAATGTGGAAAATGCAGCTTGGCTTGTCCTTCCAGCTTATAGTAAGATACAAGAAGAAAGGGATAAAATGAGAACTGAATTTTTGGGTACAAAGAACCCAGAAATTGATAGTTTGAGAAATTCTGAGCTTTCGGAAAATAAGTCTCCAGACAGAGCACACCATGTGAGAATTTAACCAAACATGGACCCAGTCAGGACAATCCAGGCTTGGAAACAGGTTACCAAGAAAGAATTTGTAAAAAGTCTTATTGTATGATGGTTGGGGCCCTGTGTGTGCTGCATGCAAAACTGACAAATTTGTTATGGGATCTGTATAAATGGAACCACTGCTTGCTTGGACTGAAAGGGAGAGAAAAAGGACCAATTAAAGGAAAAATGACTTCATAGGCAGAACCGTGGAAACTGAGGTCTGGAACAAAGAAACCTGAGGCCATGAGAGCAAACCCACCCATGCACATGGAAAGGGTCAGTTTGTCCTAAAGTTTTCAGATGATGGGCCTTCTACCCTGTTGTTCAGGAATCATGTTACCACCTCAGGGCTCCCAGATGCCTAAGGAATTGAGGGGAAAGTGATCATCCTGTTCCTCAAGAAGAATGCTGCTGCCCCAGGCCTCAGAGAGGGTGGAGTACATTCCCCAGGGATTGAGAAGACTCTAATCATGATCCCACTGTTCTGAGAGGGTTGAAACTTTGTCCTAGCAGTGGCAGAGAGTCCAGCTGTTACATAAATTCTTGAAGAGGGTGGAACAGAGAACATGTCCAGTTTCCCAATGTTTGGAAATGTTAGAGCCCTCACCCTAGTGTTTGGAAAGAGCAGGGCTGCTGCACAACCCTGGGAAAAAGTGGGATTGCTGCTCTCTCAAGCCCTGAGGAATCAACATCATTCTATAGATGACTATTAGATCTTGAAATCTAATGAAGTTTGCCCTGCAGGTTTTCAGAACTGGGGCTTTTGAGCAGTTTCCCTTTCAATTTTGTCCTATGGAAGTGGGAATATTTATCCTATGACTCTACCTCCTTCATAAATTGGAAGCAGATAACTTGTTATAAGTTTCACAGTTAACAGCTAGAGGAGAATTTTGCCTTAGGAAAGACTATGCCTGTAACTGATTTTGATAAGATTCTGGACTTATTTGCTGTTAATAAAATGTTTTAAGGCTTTTGTGATATTGTGTTGGAATGAATGTAATTTTCATATGGAAAAAACATGTCTTTTGGGGGTCCAAAGGTGGAGTGTGCTGATTTGAATCTGTTATGCACCCCAGTAAAGGCCATGTTCTTTTTATCCATCCCTGTGGGTGCAGACTTAGTGTGTGTGGGATCCTTTGATTAGGTTAGTTCAATTGAGAGGTGACCCAGCCCATTCATTCAAGGTAAGTCTTAATCATTTACTGGAGCCCTTTATGAGAGGATAAAAGGTAGAGACATTTTGGAGAGAGCTGAGAGAGAAACAACCTGGAGATGCTAAGAAAGGACATACAGACCCTCAAAGAGAAAGTCGGTGGAATCAGAAGCTGAAAGCAATGGAACCTGGGAGGAAGGGAAAAGTAGATGTCAGCCAATGCCTTTCTATGTGACTGAGGAACCCCAGATGCCGGTAGTGTTTCTTCAGAAATAGTATCTTTCTCTTGATTCTTTAATTTGGACATTTTAATGGCCTTGGAACTGTAAACTTGCAAACTAAAAAATTCCCATTGTAAAAGCCAACCCATTTCCAGTATATTGCATTCTGGCAGCTTTAGCAAACAGTTGGTTCTTTGAAAAGATCAATAAAATTGATCCTTATCTAGACTGACAAAGTAAAAGAGAGAGAGGATAGAATGAACAAAAATCAGAATTTAAAGAGGGGCCAATACTACCAGTCTTACAAAAAAAAGTGAAATGTAAGTGGATTTTACGAGCAATTGTACACCAACAATTTAGACAAGCGGAATGAAATGAACAAATTCTTAGAAACACAAAAAGTACCTACATCAACTCAAGAAGACATATGTAATTTCAACAACCAGTAAAGACATTAAATCAGTAATCAAAAACCTCCCAAGGAGGAAAGTCCAGCACCTTAAAATTCACTGCTGAATTTTACAAAATATTTAAAAAAATTAACACCAAACCTGCTCAAATTCTTCCAAGGAATTGAAGAGGAGGAAACACTTCCAATTTCATTTTATGAGGCCAGCATTACCCTAATAGTAAAACCTGATAGAGAAGAAAATTACAGACCAATATCTCTTATGATTATAGATGTAAATATCTTCAATAAAAAACCAGCAAACCAAATCCCCCTCAACAGCATATCAAAAGGATTATATATCATGATCAAGTAGAATTTATCCCAGGAATGCAAGCGTGTTTTGACTTTTTAAAAAATTAACAATAAAACCCACCACATTAATAGAATGAAATAAATCACCATTATCTTCATTGATGTGGAAAGACATTTGAGAATTTCCAGCACGTTTTTGTGATTAAAAACACTCAGAAAGAACACACACTAAGAAAGGAATAGGGAGGAATATACTCAACATGATACAGAGCATATGTGAAAAACCCACAGTTAACAATATAGACAATATAAAGATGAAAGACCTTTCAAGGTCAGGAACAAGACAAGGATGCCCGTTAACACCTTGCTATTCAACATACACTGGAAGTGCTTTCCAGAGAAATTAGGCAAAGAAAAAGAAATAAAAGGCATTCAGATTGGAAAGGAAGAAGTAAAACTCTCCCTATTTATGAATGATATTATCCTAAAAATAGAAATTCCAGAGGAAACTACCAGAAAATTACTAGACCTAATGAACAAATCTAGCAAAATGACAAGATCAATATGCAAAAAAATCCATGACTGCTTCTATACATCCACAATAAACAATCTGAATGTGAAATCAAGAAAACAATTCCAGTTACAACAGCAAATAAAAGAATAAAATATCTAGTAATAAATTTAACTGAGGATATAAAGGAGTTTTACACATAAAACTATAAATCATTACTAATAGAAATTGAAGAAGCCCTAAATAAATGGAAAGATATATCATGCTCATGGACTGGAAGACTTTATATCATTAAGATGTCAATACTACCCAAGGCAATCTGCAGCTTTTACTCAATCCCAATAAAAATTCCAATAATCTTTGCAGAAATGGAAAAGCCAAACCTCAAATTCATACAGAAGGACAAGGGACCCTGAATAGCCAAAACCATCTTGAAAAATAACAACAAAGTTGGAGGACTCACATTTTCTGATTTCAAAATTTATTTTAAAGCTGCATAAACCCACACATCTATGGCCAATTGCTTTTCACAAGGAGCCAAGTCCACCGAAAAGTGAAAGAACAGTTTTGTGAACAAATTGTGCTGGAAACTGGCTGTGCACCTGCAAAAGAATGAAGGTGGACCCCTGCCTCACACAATACAAAAGCTAACTCAAAATAGATCAGTGACGTGAATAAAACTCTTCAAGGAAAACATAAGGAAATATCTCCTGACTTTGTATCAGGCAATGGTTTCTTAGACTTTACACAGAAAACATGTGCAACAGAAGAAAAATAGATAAACTGAACTTCATCAAAATTTTCACACCTACTAGCATTGCTATTATTAGAAAATGGAAAATAACTGTTGAAAAGGATGTGGAGAACTTGGAACACTTGTCCATTATTGATGAGAATGTGAAATGGTGCAGCCACTGTGGAAAGCAGTTCGGCAGTTCATCGGAAAGTTAAGTATAGATTACCATATGACCCTGCAATCCCACTTCTACTTATATACCCTAAATAATTGGAAGCAGGGACTCAAACAGGTATTTGCACACCAATGTTCATAGGAGTATTATTCACAATAGTCAAAAGGTGTAAACAACTCAAATATCCATTAACAGAGGAATGGATAAACAAAATCTGGTATACACATAGAATGGAATATTATTCAGTCTTAATATAAGGAAGAATGAAGAAGAAACGAAGGCCTGATTCATTCCACTACATGAATGAATCCTGAAGACAACATGTTGAGTGAGTCAGATACATGATCCTGGAGTGGACCTAATAAAGGAGGAGAAAAGGCTCAGAAGGACATTATTGGGACATATGAAAAATTGAAATATGAAAGCTTTACATTGATGTTAAAGTTCTTGAGCTTAATAACTGAACTTAAGGTGCTTATATAAATGAATAGCCTTGTTCTTAGGAAATGTACATGAAAGTATTATGTGTTCGAGGAGCATGACATATACAACCTATTCAAATATTTAGAAAATTGATGGATAAATAGATAGGCAGATGGTTAGATAGAATGATAACAGCAAATGTGGCAAAATGTTAAAATTGGTAGATCTGGGTAGTAGAGGTAGGTATGTGGGGTTCTGTATTGGTTTTGTATTATTTTTGCAGCTGTCCTATAAATTTGAAATTATTTCAAAATAGAAAGTTTAAGAAAAAATAATAATCAGGATAATTTTATCCCTTTTCAATTTTCAGTTAAGAGCTATTCTGGCCTGAATGTATTCTGCATTAATATTAATTCTACCCTAATTAGAACATTTTTTGTGACATTTCGGATTATGACTTACATGACTGCATTGTCTATCAACTTAGATTGATCTACTTCTGGATGAAATTTAGCTTTCATCAATTTATTAGTTTTCTAGCCTTTATAACAAATTACCACAAATTTAGCAGCTTTAAAAAACATACATTTATTATCTCACAGTTTCTGTGGGTCAGGAGTCCTAGCACAGCTTCACTAGGTCCTCTGTTCACAGCCTCAAAGACTGGAATTAGCTGAGTTGTGTTTTCGTATCAGGGAAATTACTGGGTCAAAGAGTACCCATATTTAAATTTTGATATGTTATCAATTGTCTTCCAAAGAGATTACTCATTTACATTCTCACAAATCTCCTCTCCAACAATAGATTATCATCAAACTTGTAAATGGGTTGCACATTTACACTCTGATAAGTGTTTCCTTTCCCTTGGCGCACACCTGTTCTTAGCCTTTGGCCATTACACTTATATTATAGTAGTCCAAAAGATGAAGGTTTTGGCTTTCTGACAGGGAGACATAATCTCTCATGAAACATCCTGAGGAAGTTCACCCTTTACCTGACCCTTCATTTGCTGATTTCCTGCCTCTTTGGGATTTGCTAGTCGATCTTGGCACTGGAGGAATTTGGTATAATTGGACTAATTCTTTGAAGGCACCAAAAAGGTTGACCAGTTAATTATGCCTGAAGTCAGAGACAGGGAGAGGGAAAGGGAGAGCGAGCCAGGGAAGGAAGGAAGAAGGGAGAGAAAGAGGGGAAAAAAAGAGAGAGAATGAGAGAGGGTGAGTGCAAACATGCTGTAAGTGGAAGAGGGGTATAGGCATGGTAAAAGACATGACAGGAAGTTTTTGCATGGTAATTTTGCTCAGAAGTTATCACAGGGGTTGGTTATCATTTTCTTTCTGGGCAGTGTGGACTTTCTTGGCAGGGACCAATGGCCAAAAGCATACAAACTGGTTGAGGTGATCAGATTAAGTATAATACTAGGTCCTGGGTTCTGGAAGACATCATCATTTCAGAAAGCACATTAAAAGCCAAAATAAAATCAGAAATGATATCCAAAATCTTGAATGAGTTACAATTGAGGGCGAATACAGGTTTGGTGTAGGGAAAGAATCTGACGTTGGTACCGTTCCATTTTACTCTTCAAGCTCATGAGCAGAGGCAGAAGTACCATGAAGTTAATGAAGCTGAAGCTTTAGGACCTTCACTTTACATTTATGTATAATTATGCAAATGTTCTGACAGGAAACACAAGGTCTCTGGATCAGAGACCACCATACCTATTACTCACGTGGCACTTTAGTGCTGGTTTACATGTCTAATTCCCACAGGGTGATAGAGTGAGGGCCATGATAGTGACCAGTGTGTGCTGACAGGTTGCACCACAGGAGAGGAACCCCTAAATTATCCATTTCTGTGGTTTTCTCTTCCAGATCTTTACTCTATGTTAGAAAACCTGGTGTCACATTGGGAGTAGGGAAGTAATGACGATGGGTAAGCAAATGGTTGTGGGGAGAAGAGTCTATAAATCTCTCTGGAGCACAAAGAGCTAAAAAAGTATGGAACTATTTGTTTACATTCAGTCTGGATTGTGTAGAAACATAAAAAATAGCTATGGAGAACAGTTTCCCAATAGTCCTTTACAAGGCCTAGAGGTAGGTAGATAATAAGTTCACATGGCAATCGTTTTTTTTTTTTTAAAGCTTGCAAAAACATGACTTCTGCATTCTTTTCTTCTAAGAGAATCCTCCAAGTTGTACACATTTCAGGTCCCACAAAATCTGGATTTTCCCCTTCTTACAATTGTGCCTATATTCTTTATTGAGAAGGAAAAAAGAAACATGTTCTAAAAGAAGCATCACACAACAGCCAAGCAACTTCTCTCAGTTTTCCTTCCTTCATTGCTCTAATAGAATTTAGGCTCTTCCTCCTGCTTCTCCTGCATCCCTCTCAAGTAATGGCTGATATTTTACTCCCACAGCTCTCATACCATCATTCTAGAGATTGTCTGTTTTTTTTTCTTGCCCTTCATTGGCATATTAAAAATATTATCCCTCCTTACTCTCTAAAAATGGACATCTCTCATTATTTTGGCTCTTGACCTCTGTCTTACTTTTTATATATCTGCTCCTATCCAATTCTTCAGTAAACAGGTAGATGAACCTTTTCTGGCCTCTCAATCACAACATTGCTTTAATCCAATGCTCTACCTAGCTCATATCTGAACCCAGGCAGGCAAATATGGTTTTAAAAAGCCTCTTAACCCCACTTCACCTGCTGGACACAATCTGTTACCATTTCAGAAAAAATTCTCCCAACATTTGGAAACTAGACAATACCCTTCCAAATAACACATTAGTCAAAGAGGAAGTCTGAGGGAAATAAAAATCCATTGGAATTGAATGAAAAGGAAAAGGCAACATATAAAATTTATGGGCTACACCTAAAGCAGTGCTAAGAGGCAATTTTATAACACTAAATGCATACATTAGAAAAAAGAAAATGTCTCAAATCAATAACATAAGCTTCAACCTTGAGAAACTATGAAAAAAAAAAAGAATAAAATAAACCCAAAGCAATCAGATGGAAGGAAATAATAAATATGATGAAACTGGAAACAGAAAAGCAATAGACAAAATCAATGAAATAAAAAGCTGGTCCTGTGCTTTTTGTAATTGACGAATCTCTGACAAGCAAGACATTGACAAAGCTTTGGGTAGCAAAACTGAAAAATAAAAATAAAAAGAAGATGTGAGTTATCAATATTAAGATTGAAGCAGGGACTACCTGAAGACCCTATAAACATTAAAAGGATAATAAGGGAACGCTATAAATAATTCTACACACATAAACTTGTTAACTTAGAGGGAATGGACCAATTCCTCTAAAACACAAACTATCATAACTCACTCAATATGAAATAAATAATTTGAATACTCCTCTAATAATTAAGGATATTGAACCTATAGTAGAAAAATTCCCCCAAAAGAAATCTCAGCCTCAGATAATTTCACTGAAAAATTCTATCAACTATTTAAAGAATTAACACCAATTCTACACAATCTCCTCCAGAAAAGTGAATAAGAGGGAATATTTCCTAATACATTTTGTGAAGCTAGTATTACCCTGATACCGAAACAAAGCAAGGACACTACAAAAAAGAATATAGACCAATATCCCTCATGAATCTAGATGCAAAAACTCTTGAAAATATTAGCAAACAGTATTCAAGAATATATAAAAAGAATTATACACCATTGCAAAGTGGGGGTTATTTCAGGACATACGGCTGGTTCAATATACCAAAAAAAAAAAAAATCAATGTAATCTACCATACCATCAGGCTAAAGAAGAAAATCATATGATCATAGCGATCAGTGCAGAAAAAATATTTGACAAAATTCTATCCATGATAAAAATCTCAGAAAATAGGAACAGAGTGGGGAAAGAACATCTAAAATAAATAAAACTACAACTTGCCTCATACTTAATGGTGAAAGACTGAATGCTTTACCCCTAAGGTTGGGAATAAGATAAGGATGTCCACTTTCACTACTCTTTTGTGAGATAAAACTGGAAATTCTAGCTTGAGCAATCCAAGAAAAGGAAATAAATGATATACAGATCACAAAGGAAGAAATAAAACTATCTCTATTTCCATATGACATGATTGTCCATGTAGAAAATCTCAAGAAATCTACAGAATAAACCTCCTAGAACTAATAAGTGATTCAGGAAAGTCACAGGATACAAGATAAATGTACTAAAGTCAATTGTTTTCCTATATATAGCAATGAACACAGGAACACTGAAATTAAAAATACAACATTTATAGTCCTTCAAAAAAGGGAAATATTTAGGCATAAATCTTCTAAAACATATATGGAACTTATATGCTGAAAACTATACAACCCTGGTGAAAGAGAAAAAATCTCTAAATAAATGCAGACATAACTGTGTTCATAGACTGTAAGACTCTAAATAGTAAAGATGTTTATTCTTTCCAAATCAACAAGCAGATTTAATGCAATTCCTATCAATATCCCAATAAGATACTTTTTAGGTATATACAATTTATTTGAACATTTTTATGTAGAGGCAAAGAAACTAGAATAGCAAAAACAATTTGGAAAAAGAAGCTAAGGTGGGAGAAATCAGTCTATTCAATTGCAAGACTTATTAAACAGCTACAGTAGTAAGACTGTGTGGTATTGGCAGAAGCTTAGAAAATAGATTAATGAAACAGAATAGAGAATCCAGAAACAGAACCGCACAAATGTGCCCAACTGATTTTTAACTTGGAGGCAGATTGTCTTCTTTTTTTTTTATTGTGAAAAATAACATATATACAAAAAAAAACAATAAATATCAAAACACACCACAACAATTAGTTATAGAACAGATTTCAGAGTTTGGTATGGGTTACAGTTCCACAATTTTGGGTTTTTCCTTCTATTTGCTCCAAGACATTGGAGACTTGTCATACTCAATCTCCTCTGTTATAACTCCAACTTCTCCTTTGATATTTCTTCCAATCTTTAGGGATATTTGGGCTATGCCTATTCTAACTTTTTCATGTTGGAAAGGGATGTCAATGATATGGGATAGGGGATGGAACTAGTCGATGTTATAAAGAGTCTGGCCTCTGTAGGTTTCGAGACTTATCTGGTGTAGGAACCCATCTGGAGGTTGTAGGTTTCTGGAATGTACTCATGGTGCATGGAACCTTTGTAGAATCTCAGATAGAGCCCTAGGTGTTCTTTAGGGTTGGCAGGAATGGTTTGGGTTGGGGTTGGGCAATGCATAGTAAATAGCAATATTTATCTGAAGCTTGCGTAAAAATAGCCTCCAGAGTAGCCTCTCGACTCTATTTGAAATCTCTCAGTCCCTGACACCTTATTGCACAACTGATTTTTGATAAAAATGCAAAAGCACTTCAGTGGAGGAAAGATAGCCTTTTCAGCAAATGGTGCTGGAGCGATTGGACAGCCATAAGAAAAAAAAGAACCTGGACCCAAGTCACACACATTATACAATAGTTAACACAAAATGGATCACAAACTTAAATATAAAATGTAAAACCATAAAACTTATAGAAAAAAATTAAGAGAGCATCTTTGGGCTCTAAAGCTAGGCAAAGAATTCTTGAACTTGACACCAAAACAAAACCCATAAAAGTAAAAATTGACAAATTAGATTCCATCTAAATTGAAATTTCTGCTATGTGAAATAACCAGTTAAGAAGATGAAAAGACAAATTACAGAGTGGTAGAAAATATTTTCAAACCACATATCTGAGAAATGTCTAGTATCCAGGACCTAAAAAGAAATCTTAAACTCAACAATAAACAATTAAAACAAGAACAGGGTGGGCCATGGTGGCTCAGCAGGCAAGAATGCTTGCCTGCCATGTCAGAGGACCCGGGTTCGATTTCCGGTGCCTGCCCATGTAAAAAAAAACAAAAACAAAACAAGAACAAAATATATGAAGAGACATTTAATGGAAGAGGATACACAGATAGCCAATTATCATATGAAAAGATGTTCAATATCATTAGCCATTAGGGAAATTAATAAAAAATACAAATTGAACCCACAATGAGATATTGCCATATACCCATCAGAATAATTAAAAAACAAAAAACAACCATTGACAACAGTAAATGCTGGTGAGGATATGGAGAAAATGGATCACTCACACATTGTTGGTGGGAATATAAAATAGTACCGCCACTCTGGCAAACAGTATTGCAGTCACTTAGAAACTAAACATGAAACTAACACATGGACTAGCAGCTGCACTGCTGGACCGTTATCTCAGAAATGAAGACTTATTTTGACATGAAACCTGTGTGTAGATGTTTATAGCAGCTTTATTTGCTGGAAACAAATTCAGATGTCCTTCAAAAGGTGAATGGTTATACAAACTGTGGTACATCTATAGGATGCATATTGTTCTGCAATAAAAAGAAACAAAATATTGATACAGGCAACAACCTGGATAAAGATCCAGATAATTATACTGATTGAAAAAAAATCCAGTTCCTCAAGGTTACATACTGTATGGTTCTATCTAAATAAGATTTCTGAAATAACAAAATTATAGAAATGGAGAACATAGTAAAGTTTGCCAGGAGTTAAGGTGAGTATGGGGGTAGGAAGTGATGTGACCATAAAAGGGCAACAGAAGGGATCATGTGGTGATAGAAATATTCTGTATCTTGTCTGTATGAATGTTAATATATTGGCTGTGCTATAGTTTGGCAAAATGTTACCTTTAGGAGAAACCAGACAAAGGGTACCAGGGATCTCTCTGCATAATTTCTTAGAATTGCATGTGAATCAGCAATTATTTAAAAATAAAAAGTTTAATCTAAAAAAATAGAATGAAATAAACATGAAATATTTTTTAAAAGGCTAATCAGTGTTTTCTCTGGGTGGGTGGATTAAAGGAAATTCCAAGTTTTTCCTTGTGAATTTTATATACCTTTAAGATTTTCTGCAACACACAAAAAATACCTTTGTAGTCATATTTACAAGAAAGGATAATCCTAAAATCTAAGCAACCCATTTGAGAAACTTGATAGCTATATTTTATTATAAATAACTTGTAAGCTTTAAGAATACTATGTGACAGTCTCTACAGGTCTAGGCTGGGTGCATTAGAATCTAATGTAAAATAAAACACTGCTGATCACCATTGTGTTTTGATTATCTAAATAGCCTAAATCTAGATTAGTTGACCCTTATATCCGGCATTGTGCTTAGTCATCCCAATGCTTGTTTCTTCAGCATGCATTTTTAATTCCCCACTCCACCCTTACCCCAACGGCGTTCCTCCACAGAATCACACACCCTTAATTAATGGGAAACACCTGTGATTTAAGATTCGTTTCAATTACTGGGTTCAGCTGTTAGTTGCCAGGCTATTCTGATAAGTTAGTGAGTTGCTGTCAAGTGTTCTTTGACAGGAAAATGATTCAACTTTTTTTTTCTGTTCAGAAAAAATTCATTTTTAAAATTAGAAGGCATAGTTCAATAAATATTCTGGTAACTTCTTTCCATTGGTTTATGATTTCTATTGCTCCTGATGATGTATTGCTGTTAGACTATTAATTATTCTTTTATAGGTGCTCTATCTTTTATCCTTAACTGCTTTTAAGAATGTTATTTTGTCTTTGAAATTCTGTAGTTTTGCCACCATTTATCTAGGTGTGAATTTGATTTAATTTCTCCCGCTTGGCACTAAGTTTGTGCCCTGAATATAAGGAGTTAATGTTTTTTATAATTTTGTTTAAAATTCCAGCCATTATATCCTCAAAAATTGTCTGTCAATATTGCATTCTCTTGCTCTTTCCATCTGGCATTCCTATCAGACTTTATGTCGAATCTTAGTACTCTGTGTCTCTTAACTCTTCCATACTCTCTCTCTTTACCTCTCTCTCTCCCTCCCAGCTTTTTTCCCTCCTCCTCCCTTCCTGTCCCCGGGCTGTAGTCTGTGTAATTTATTCAGATTTCTTCCCTTCTATTATCCACTTTACCAATTCTCTCTTCAGTTGTGCTCAATCTGCTTTTTAACCATTCTAATGATTTTTATTTTTAGTGACTGTATTTTTCATTTTTACAAACTGTTTTGTTCATATCTAAAGTAACTTAAAAAACATTTAAATTATATATTTGTCTTTTTATCACATTTTCATTTCTTTCTTTGACATCTTAAGTTTGACAGTTTGAGTTGATATTTCTATTATCTCAAATTCTTAGGAATTTAATCAGGCTATGTCTTCATCTGCTGACATTTGGTCACAGAAGATTGTATCATTTTTTTTTGAGTTTTAGGGAAATGGGTATTTGGGGGAAATTGGTTCATTTTAAGTGGGGTTTATCCATAATAAAAATCTGTGTAGTATGTGCTTTAAGTGGATCCCTCTAAAGCAGTTCTGCATTTGTTTCTGCCAGGCATCACAAGAATAATACTGACTTATAACCAGTTATCAAGTTAATTTCATGGCATGGATGCTCCGAAAGCACGCTAAGTAAACTCAAATGCCAAACTCACTTGAAAGCAGACTTTTTCACTAGAGATGTTTTCCCCACCCAAAACTGCTTGTGGCAACAAGTGGCACAATCTTATGTGTTGTGACCTCTCCTTGCTATATTTTCTACGACTTCTTGGCCTTCATTTTATAGCTCTTTAAGGATTCTGATTCTGTAGCTGGTGGGGGAGAGGGGGATTTCAATTCTGATTCCTAGCCTTTTTGTCTCAAGGCCTTGTCTCCATCAGTGAGCAGCAATTATGACCCAAATCTCTTGGTTTCTGGAATCAGAAGCTGCTCCTTCCCATCTGCTTACCACTTTGTTTTCACTTCCCTCTTGTTTGAGGGCAATGGAATTTCTTTCACTTTATTGAAATTTCACCTATCAACTTAACAGAATGTTTACTGGTTTTTTATTGAGCATTTCTAGCTCTTTGTAGTGAAAGATTTTTCTCATTTTCTAGTCTTCCATATTTCTGAAAAGGCAGTGATTTTGAGGGTTTTTTGGTAACCAGGAATATTAAAGTAAATTTCAGAAGAAAAGTTAGCAACATAAACCAAGAGCTTTTTCCAAAATATGTTGCCTTTAATTTCTTGACTTATGTGTAAAATGCAGTCTAATCTATTCACTAAGGTATAATAGTAGGGTCAAAGTTCATGATGCTAGCATTCAGCAATTTTACATTTTCCACTATGAAATGACAATTTCTGTACAAAGAATGTTGACCCTAATGATGTTCTAAGTAGGTTAGGAGAATTATATATTGAAAAATTGGTACTTAAAAAATCCTTACTAATCAGCAGTAATAATGACCAAGACAATCTCATGAGTCAGGTAACTCTATGTCTATTTTTCTTTTTAGCGAGCTGGGATAGTTTGCTCATGTTGTTTAATTTTAGAAGCCTATCTGCCTTGGTGGTAAGAAGTGACACCTGCAGTGTCTGAGCTCCTGGAGCCAGAACAGCAGAGAAGAGCCTGGGTGAAGGTATGGAGAGAAGTCCAGAGTGTTCCTGGGACAGAAGGCAGCTCCATGAGAAGCCAGAAAGGATATTCTTTTCCCTCCCAATAACTCTGCTTCAGTGTTTCTCATCTCTTCTCTTTCCAAGAGCATTTCCCTCTAATTCCACATATTAGTGGAGGACAGTGTTTTAGATACTGACTCAGAGTTGTGTTTGGAATTTTTTTTTTTTTTTTTTGCAGTCTAAGTTACACATTTTAGGCTAACTTGTCCATAAGCAAGGGATCATCATTCCTCAGCAAGTCTGTACATGCCTCACCCTTGCTCACTGGCAATCATCCTCTGGATATATTAGCACTATATCCACCTTCCGAAATAGCTTGCAATTAAAGTCATCTGACAATGCAGGCTCCACTCAATGCTGCAGGAAGTAACACGTAATAAAGAATCCTCCTTCCTTGCTTGCAATCACTATCCTCAACACATCCATTCTGAGGTGATTGGGCATTTAGTTTGATTCAGTCTTCTTTCTGGTAGGTTTTTCTATTTTATAAGCTACTTAGAGGCAATAAAAAGGACTTGCTATTCTATCCACTTCTCTGGGCATCCTGAATTCTACTCTTGGATCAAAGTAAATTGAGTAAAAAAAGCTACATATATGGATATATTAAGAGCCCTTACTGAACACAGTAAATAATGCACAGTCATAAATATATGATTGGGTTGAGAATAGTTAGGTCATTAAGTCAAGGGCACAAGTAAGTACATTTCAACCTTAGTTTAAGCCCCTCCCAGGATTGGCTTCATTGATTTTACAGCACACTCAGAAGTGGATGATGTGTAGTTATTGTTGAGGATATTTGTGATCTGTTTTAGCTGCCCAACAGTAGAACCACTTTTTATGTTTGGGGAATTACTAACCTTATAAATATTTGGTTTGTACGGAAGGGGTGGGTTCATGCTTCACTATAGGAACTAAAAATACTAGTTACTTGCTTTCCTGTCTTCCTTTACAACCCAGGCTCTACCACTCAGAAGCTGACACTCCAGCTAGTAATCTAAGAAATAAGGGTTTGAGAAAACAGTTGCTTTGCAGGTAGAAGTGGCAGTATCTGTGGCACTGGAGAGAAAAGTTTTATCCTCAGACCAATTCAAAACACATGCTTCAGTGCATTTTTCCCTATGGTTTAGCCTTGAGCCTGTATCATCATCCCTCCTGGAGATTCTGTGAGTTATCCCAATATGTTTAGTAAATTACTTTTTTGGCTTAACTCGGCAGGGGATGGTATCTGTTTCTTGCATCCAAGAACCCAGGCTGATAGCTCTTTCTTATACACTTTACTTAGAGTTTAATGTGGATTTAACATGTTGCCTCATTTCCAGTAATGCACACTATAACATTTTCATAGTTAAAAAAAATATTGGGGGGCGGGCAACAGTGGCTTAGTGGCGAAGTTCTCACCTGCCATGCCAGTGACCTGGGTACGATTCCCGGAGCCTGCCCATGTCAAAAAAAATATATATATATATATATATATTGGGTGTGCGAGGGTAGTTCAGTGGTAGAATTCCTGCCTGCCATGCAGGAGTTCGGGTTCGATTCCCAGCCTGTGCATTTACCCTGCCAAATAACCAAGTAAGCAAACAAGCAAAAACAAAAATTCAACAAATGGTGCTGCAATAAGGGGATACTCATATGGAAAAAGAATAAAATGTGAACCCTGCTATAGAGCATACAAAGAAATATATATATTTCCTGGCTATTAGAAAGCTCAGAATCAAATTTAGAACTTGTTCATAGTCCAGAGAGTAACTCTTACAATTAATACAGTTAGTCTATTTGCATTTCCTTTTTCCTGTTCCTATTTTATTTGTATTGAGATGTCACTGGTTGTAAACTGCCTATTGAAAACTCTACAGGTCCTTTTGGGCCTACTCGGGGTCCTGGTGTTCTCACTTCTTACTGTGGCAGGTACTAGGACTCAGTCCTTCCTGCTTTTGTGGCTGTGACCACTTTTTTTCTTCACAACACACATTTTTGCTCAACATAGATTGACATGGCCTCGCCTTCATTCTATTCTCCAAACCCCTTTACTCTGCTCTCTTTGACAAATAATAATAGCTAATTTTATTCTTATAATTAAGAGCTATAGGAAAAGTTATAGCAAAATATAAGCATCCAAGATGCTAGAATCCAACAATTGTATGCACCTGATGTCTGATTCTTTCCAAGATGGTCAAAGTGCTATTAGGATTCTACCTTCCTTTTAATCTTCAAGCTTCACCAAACTTCCTCCTCCTACTCTATTAAACTTAAAATTGTTTTTGTTATGAAATAGTACAAAAATTTCAAACTGCTCAACTCTGTTGAATGTTTTTATTGATATTATATTGGATTTATAGTTGACATTGAGGAGAATTAGTATTTTTATAACATTGTTTCTTTCCATCCATCCATCCACAAAGACCTCTCTATTTTAGATATTCTGTAGTGTCTTTTAATAAATTTTCATAATTTTCAGCATAAATCCATTATGAATTTGTCCTTAGATTTTTCCAAGACCTTATTTTTATGCTATTATAAATATGAGTGTTTAAAAGTCTATTTCTAAATGGTTGTTGATTGTTTATAGGATGCAATAGAATTTTTTTTGTATGCTGTATGGCAGGGTCACATTTCATTATTTTTCCATGTGAGTATCTCGTTATTGCAGCACGATTTGTTGAATTTTTGTTTGTTTGTTTGTTTTTGCTTGTTTGTTTGTTTTTAGGGAAGTGCATGGACTGGGAATCAAACCTGGGTTTCCCGCATGGCAGGCAGGAATTCTACCACTGAATTCTACCACTCCCAAGATGAAATAGATTTTTAAGTATAAATCTTATACCCAATAAACTTGCTCAACTCTCATATTAGTTCACATAATTTGTCTTTAGATCTTCTTGGATTTCCTGTTTTTATAGCCATTTTGTCTATTAATAACAACAGTTTGAGTCTTCTTTTCAATTTTCATGGCATTGATTGATTTATTGATTGCACTGGCTAAGTTCTCTAGGATAATATTACATAAAAACTATGCTGCCAGCCATTCTTTTGATTTGTTTTGTTTTTTTAAACTGGGAAATATTTAATCAGTTTCTCCTAAATCAGTTTCTTACATATTGTAATTTGATGAATGGCACTTTACATTTATCATGACATTTATATTTCTGTATTAGAAACATTTTCTTTAGACATAAAATCTCTGTTTAATAGAAGTAAAGAGAGAGAATGAGAGTGGAAGAGAGCAAGGGAGAGAAAAAGTGATCCTACTGCCAAACTTTTTACCTTTCATTAGTCAATGTAGTTTGGTGAGAATGCAGTTTCAGCAAGCAAAAGTTAATAAAATCTCTCTTAAATATAAAGTTCAATTTACTGCATTTCAAACTGTTTAAAGTGCGTATTTTTCTTAGCATTATATATTTTAGAGGAGAACAAAAGAAGTTCCAAGTAAACAAGATGATATGCAAACTTTCTAAAAGTTGCATCTTCTATTAAATCTTAGGCTTTAGGATTTTTCAGCCTATTTTATTATGACTTCCATATCTTCATTTATCCTTGCAAAAACAGATATTTAGTATTGACATTAACATTACAAAACTATTTAAAAAAAACCTTGTATAATTATTTTTTTAGTTTTAAAAAAATTTATTAATAAAATTAATCAACATACAATATGAACATTCTTAATGTATGACCATTCCATACTTGGTGTGCGATCAATGGCTCACAATATCATCACATAGTTGTATATTCATCACCATGATCATTTCTCAGAACATTTACATCACTCCAGAAAAAGAAATAAAAAGAAAAAAGAAAAAACTCATACATACCATACTCCTTAGCCCTCCCTCTCATTGACCACTAGTATTTCCCTCTACCCAATTTATTTTAACATTTCTTCCCCCTATTATTTATTTATTTTTAATCCATGTTTTTTACTCATCTGTCCATACCACAGATAAAAGGAGCATCAGAACAGGGTTTTCACAATCACACAATTACTTCTCTAAAGCTTTATCATTATACAGTCATCTTAAAGAAACATGCCTACTGGAACA